>JAJEJO010048266.1:101448-282602 GCA_020662805.1 Glaucomys volans | reverse complement strand
CTTTCTTTCTTTCTTTCTTTCTTTCTTTCTTTCTTTCTTTCTTTCTTCTTTCTTTCTTCTGTGTGTTAGGGGAGGGTACTGGGGATGGAACTCAGGGGCACTTTACCACTGAGTTACATCCCCAGCCCTTCTTATTTTTTATTTTAAGACATGGTCTCACAAAGTTGCTGAGGCTGACTTTGAATTTGTGATCCTTCTGCCTCAGTCTCACGAGCCACTGGGATTATAGGCATGCACCACTGCACCTAGCTCAATCTTCCTTCCTAAACAGGAACTGTAGTGATCTGCCTTGGACTCTGGTCTGTTTCCCCTAGGGACAGAAGGGTGTGTTCCTAGAGAATCTGACTGTGGGACTATAGCTAAGGTGAGGTGCACAACCCCAGCCAAGGCACAGGCCGCTCTTCTGCAGGCCACTTTGACTTGCTGCCGACAGAAGGGTGCCAAAGACTGAGCTATAACTGGATCCCTCCTGCAGTGACTTCACTGCCTGTCCAATGGTGGTCTTCCCTGGTGTGGTTTCAGTAGAGCCGAGGGTGTTGAATTAGGTGCGAGACCTCTTGTCATCTCCAGGCCTGGGTCTGCCTCCTCCATGATAAGGCCTTCCTTGCCATCCTCTCCCTTAACCCATCCTAATCCTATCTCTTGTTATCAAAACCAAAATTTCAATTCAGAGAACATTCACAAGTGTTTCACCTCCTATGTGCAAAGATCTATGGTGATAAGACATGGATCAAAGGCTCTCAGAATTGGACATTCTCATCCACAGCCCTCCCTGGTACAGGAACGTTCCTCCAGGGAGCCCAGGGACAGCTGGTAAACTGGTAAACAGCTGGTAAACAGCTGGTAAACTCCAGGGAATGGAGTTTGCTGCTTCCCTAGGCAGGCAGTTTATTCCCATCCTGCTGGCTTTAATCATCAGAGCTGCCACTTATGAAGAAAAAAGTCACTATTTGCTAAACATTGACTGTGAACAGTTTTGGCCTTAAGGCATACAGCACAGAATCAACAATCGAATCTATTTTATTATTCATGATGTGGCTTACTGAGGGTTTACCCACCATCTGCGACTTCCTATTTAAACTAATTGTTCTGCTGTCTCAGGGCTAAACCCAACTATTTCTACAACAACAATAAGTTTTTATTTTATTTTAAAAATTTATTTATTGATTTACTGTGGTAATGGGGATTGAACCCAGGGGCACTCTACCACTGAGCTACATCCTCATTCCTTTTTATTTTTTGAGACAGTCTTGCTAAATTCCTGAGGCTGACCTTAAATTTGTGATCCTCCTGTCTCAGCCTCCAGAGTCACTGGGATTACAGGTATGTGCCACCAAGCTGGGCAAACGAAAGCATTTTAAATTGAACTCTCCATATTTTTTTTTTTGGCACTGACGATTCATCCAGGGGCACTCTAACACTGAACTGTATCCCCAGAACTTTTTTTGAGACAAGATCTCGCCAAGTTGCTGAGGCTGATTTCAAATTTGTGATCCTCCTGACTTAGCCTCCTGAGTTACTGGGATTACAAGTGTGCACCACTGGACCTGGCTACTTTGCCCTATCTTTTACAGTAATTTCAGTACTTTTGGGGTGTTGCCCTAAACTAGAGGCAGGAATTCTCTTTACTTTCAGCATGGAAAAAACTCTTACCATGCCCTTCCAATCTCTAAGGTTGTATGCTGACCTACAAGGTCCCTGCTTTGTACATGTAACTCAATTATGCTTTTGTTTAAAATTATTATAATTATTATTATTTTGTAGTAGTTATTGAACCCAGGGCACTCTACCACTGAGCTACAGCCCTAGCCTTTTAAATTTGAGACAGGGTCTTATTAAGTTCCCCAGGCTGACTTTGAACTTGTGGTCTTCCTGCTTTAGCCCCTCAGATGGCTGGGATTTCAGGTCTGGGCTGCAGTTCCTGAATGGTATCTTTTTTTCTTTTTTTGATATAGCTTTATTGAACTATAGTCACTTTCCATACAAATTGACCATTTAATGTGTACAATTCGACATTTTTTAGTATGTTTGCAGACTTGGGCAACTTCACTACCATCACATTTATAAACCCTGTACCCTTTGCATCTACCTCCACTCTCCCCAGCCCTGGGCCACCACTAATCTGTATCCTGCGCCATGCCTTTGCCTTTTCCAGACATGTCATATAAACAGACTCATACGTACAGGGCCTTTTGTGACTGGCTCTCTTCACTTAGCATCACATTTGCAAGGCTCCTCTGCACTGGGGCACGAGCTCAGTACTTCATTCCCTTTTGTTGTGAGTAACATTCTTAGTGTGTTCCTACATAGATATTAAGTTTATCTGTTCCACGGTGGTGGACATTTGGGTGGCGCCCACTCTGGCTGTTAGGAACAATGCTGGCTGTGATGTGGAATAGTCCTGATCATTGAGTACTTGTTGGGACCATCTGTGTCCGTGGCCGTGAGTGAGGATAACTGCTACCTGTCCACCCCACCTGGCCCTCAGCCTTGAGTGGAGCCCAGGACCTCAGGGCACTCCTCAGAGGAGGAGTAGGGGGCTGGGCCTTAACAGGAGTGTGTGTCACCTCCTTCCCCCTTCCACTCTCCAGGAAAGGCGGTTTAGGGCAGAGCCATCCAGGCAGGGCAGTCACCTTACTGCAAACACGGTCCCTTTTGTTGGGCAGGCAGCAGTGGCCAGAGACAGCCCTACAGCGAGCTGTAACCTGTGACTGCCCTAGTCCTGTTCGCTCTCTTACTTCATCACTTGGCCCTAGTCCCCAGGGTCTAATCCTTTTGCCTCCACCTGAGGTCCTAATGGAGACCATCGGAGGGCAGTTCTGACCTCTTCTGTGGCACTGAGGCTGGACATGGGTCTCTAGGGATGGGTTGGCTAGATGACGTGCAAATGCTTCTGGCCCTGGATTGCTCTGGGCTGTCCCAGGAAAGGGGCTTCCTGTGGGTGAGATCTGAGCAGAAGCTCCAGCCTGTATGCTGCAGGGGTCCTTGCAGGCCCCTTTGTCCTCAATTTAGGAGGACCCAGAACCAAAGAACCAGGTCATTGGGGTGGAGGGGCTGAGAATTCAGGAGGGGGCCTGTGTGGCTGTTTTGTGCTCCTCGCTGCCTAAATCAGGATCTGTGGTGTAATCCCCCTCTCTCAGTGGGCACCCCTCCTGATCCCGCCCGACAGCAGTGTAGGGCAGGAGAAGAAAGGGAGAGCTGGTTGGTTCCTCCCAGGGCTGCCTGCCATACCTGTCTGACCAGCCCCTCCGTCTCTCCTTCCGCCTTTTCAGTCACAGGTTTGGCACTGGGCCTGTCCTCCCTCCCTTTGGTCTTCTGGAAGAAGTCCCTCAGTCCTGCTGGGTGTGGGTGTTTGTTGGAGAGGGGTTGGCATGCATTCATATCAGACTTCCGAAAATGAAACATTGTTTAAAGGGGCTTGGAGAGGACCTGGTGTAAATAAGTACTAATTAGATTTCCCTTTGCCCAGCAGGAGGCTGTGGGTGGAGAAAAGGGGCAAGGGGAGAAGGGATGTGGTGGCCCTTGTGACCCCTCTCTGGATCTGTGGATTTGTCTTTCTGGAAGAGACTTTGAAGTGTGTCCTGTGTCCTGTGTGCAAATGTGATGTGAAGGGAGCTTGTTTGCGTTTGTGTGACTTTTTTGCTTCATCTATGTCCCTAGGAGGGGGCTTCTGAGACTCTGTGGGATAGGGACCTAGGTGCCTGGCCTGCGATCCTGAAGATCTCTCTTGGAGGAGGATGTGGAGGAATACGCATATCAGTATATCTAGCTTCCCAGTTAGGTGGTCACCCACACCCTGGATTGGAGGCTATGTGCCACTGTCCCTTGGTCTCCCCATTTAAGATCTATCCAGACCACATGTCATGCCCTGTAGTACTTTCCAGAGAATTTAGCCTGAGCCACTAGGTAATTGCAGGTGGAATCTTTGCCTTGGGGACTCAAACCTCCTGCCTTCCACCCACATCCTGCCCTGCCCGCCCCACCCAGGCCTGGAGTGCCTTGCTCAGCTACCCAGTCTCCAGCCTCACACAGGTGCGTACTGTGCCCCAACCCGTTCTCCTGACTCATTCAGATAATGGGGTCAGGGAGACAGGTGCAAGAATTCCTCCCCCATCTCCTCTGGCCAGTTAGGGGCCTGGTAAGAGAAAGAGGGTCCAGGTGGCTGTAGAATGACTCATCACCAGTGCTGATCCACCCCCCACCAGCTTGTCTCACTGTGCATGATTCACCCACCCTTAGCAATGGGAATGACTCCACCAAAGAGCAATGAGAATAATGGAGACCCCCCAGGGCAGCTCTCTTCTTCCCTGTGCTCCCCTACCTTCCTTTTCTTGGTTCTCTATGCCCTTGAGGGAGGCCTGCAGTGTTCAGCTAGCCTGGGGAGCCCTGGGATCTTGAGAGTACTGGGTTGTGTCCAGGAAAAGTGCTGTGTTAGATCTCCCTTTATCTTGCACCTACAGACCCAGAGGGAAGGCAGCCAGTGTGTGTGTGTGTGTTCGTTCATTCATTCCACAAATATTTACCCAGCCCCTTTGGCACTGTACCAGCTGCTAGGGGTACTGCAGTACTTTGGAGAGAAGAAGCAAGTGGTTGACTTCAGATTCAAGGCTTGGGAATCCAGGGCCCGGTTGGCCTTGGGCAGACCCTTGTACAGGAGGGTGTCTTTGGGGAATCAGCTACTTAGAAGAGATCACAATTGCTAGGGAGCCTTTTCCTGCCAGGAGGGAAGGAGACCCAGCAGTCAGGGTTCCAGGGGCTGGGAGACCCCAGGCACATCTCCTTGTTACCTGGCTTGGCAGCTGGGTGGATACCTTCCTCCCAGTTTCATACAGACTGAATTGCTCTTTGCTGTTTCTGGGTGGTGCTGGAGTGGGCTCCCGGGTGGGAGCAGCTCTCTGCTGCCCTCGCCTGAGTCCTTCCCGGAGGTGGCAGGTGTCAGGTTAGGCCCGGCCCCCCTCAGGGCCTAGCCACTCAGGTACGAGGCCTTTTCCCTCCCCTTTGGCTGGGCTCTCTTTTATAAGGGGCCTTTCCTGGGCGCTGTCCCAGTACTTAGAAGCAGCTGATCCGCTCCTTCTTGATCCTTGTCTTCAGCCCTCCTGCCTTCACTCCGGCTTCCACCATGTCCATCAGGGTGACCCAGAAGTCCTACAAGATGTCCACCTCTGGCCCCCGGGCCTTCAGCAGCCGCTCATACACGAGTGGGCCCGGTGCCCGCATCAGTTCCTCCAGCTTCTCCCGGGTGGGCAGCGGCAGCAGTTTCAGGGGAAGCCTGGGCTCCAGCATGGGTCTGAGCAGCAGCTATGGTGGGGCTGGTGGTATGGGGGGCATCACCGCAGTCACCGTAAACCAGAGCCTGCTGAGCCCTCTCAAGCTGGAGGTGGACCCCAACATCCAGGCTGTGCGTACTCAGGAGAAGGAGCAGATCAAGACCCTCAACAACAAATTTGCCTCCTTCATCGACAAGGTAAGTGTCCTCCCTGTCTGGATGACTGTGCCTGCTGTGCCCAGAGGGTCCACACCTTTCTCCTGGTCAGCCTGACTGGCAGCACATCTCCAGCCCCCCACCAGCTCCTGCTGGGCCCCACCATCCTGGCCACGCTCCCTTCCAGCCTAGGGCTGGCTCCTCCCTTGCACTTTGATTTGGGCTGGGACAGGGATGGGAAGAGGGTCTGGATGGCTTATGACTATAAATCCTAGGACTTCCTTATTTATCTCAGCCCCAACCGTGCTCTGACCTGCCAGTAAAACTTTCAGCCTCCAGCCCTCCCAGCTGCTCCACTGTTGGGTGGGAAGGGAGCCCCTCCAGGTTCACTCCTTTCCCCTAGCACTGCCCCAAGGGTTCCACAACGGTGACCTCATGTTTTTTTCTTTCTTCCTTTTCGTTAAAAAAAAAGAAAAGGGGGTTTGATTCGTGTTCTAGGAGTTTAAGAGAGTTTAGGTGTCTTGGTTCAAACGGGCAAGTATCGATCGAGGCCTTTGGCGTCTCAGGGCCTGAGTGTGGGGGCACCAGGCTGAGTCACGACTCGGCCCCCTCCTGCCCGCCGCAGTGGGGGCGGGGCCGGGCCGCCGCGGGACCAGCGTCCAGGGCGCGGACTCCGGGACGCGCGCGTCTACCTGGCCGAGCTCTCCGCGTCCGGGGGAGATGCGGGGCTTGGCTTCGGGAAAGCCTATCCAGGATTCAAAGTCTGCGGGCGTTGGACACCCCTCCCGAGTTTCACGTCCTGTTAACTCCGGAGTTTATGGCTTCAGACAACGCGGCCGTCCGCCAACGCCCCTCTCCCCACTTGGCCCTTGTCCCCTTTCGCTTTTCCTACCCGGCTCCGCCCCAGCCGTCTGGCTCCACTTTCCCAGAGAGGGAGCCAGGCCGGGTTTTGCAGCCCAGGAGCTCTGCGGCCCTGGGGGCCCCAGAGGATTGGCCCTTCCCTGCTGACTGGCTCCTGGGAGGCATTGTGGGAACGGGAGGAGGGAAATCCTGGGGCAGACGACGCCCTTAGGAATTGACATCCCCCGGGGCGCCTCTTCTCTGCCCAGGGCTTGCTGGTTACTTTCCAAGAGCCCTGCACTTCCGGGCTGCATGTGGCCGGCCCTGGGGTCCTTACGGAGAGCAGTTAGCGCAGTTTAGGAGTCTGGACTTTGGTTCACATGGCCTTGAGGAGGTTTTCTTTGATGGGCCACCTTGCCGGGTCAGACTTCCTCATCTGTAAAATGGGCGTGGTAATCTGAGAGTTTGCCTATTCACACAAGTGATTACCACATCAGGGTGACCCACATCAGGCATTCCCTTAGGATTAAATATGATAGTCATTAGTATTTTTTATGATTTTCGGGCAGAATGGACTGAGGAAGAAAGGGGTTTGCAGAGGGAGTTGTAGAGAAATAATTGGATTGTACCTTCAGAATGTCCTTCTCTTCAAAGTCTCCCCAGTTTAAAAAGAGGTCCTTCCTGTCTGTTGACTATGCCCCCTGTGCCCACGAGGTACAACTTTGGATTGATTTAAAAAAAAAATGTATTCCCTGTTTTGGAACAAATCTATTATTACTTCTTTAAAAACATTTCCCCACTAAAATTTCTGAATTTCATTCTAAGAGGATTCCATGAACTCAGGGGACATAGGGCCTCTGTGTTTGGGGTAAGAGTGGGTGCAGAGAATCTCCCCAGGCAGAAGAATCTCAAAAGAAGTGCTGTGAGAGGGAGGGAGGCACCTCTAGTTTGCAGATGACCCCTGCTCAAAGTGAGTTCTGTGCAGAGATGAAACTCCAGAAAGGGCCCACCTGAATTTCTTGGGGCCCTTTCAGGCATGGGGAGACCCAAGCTCTGAGATGGGCAGCAAGTGAACTTAGGCAGCACAGGTTAGTGTCAGTGTTGGCTAAAACCTAGAGCTCTTGGCCAGTGCTCTCTGAGTGTCAGGGCTAAAGTTTCCCTTGTTTGCCTGAATCCTTCCTTCAAAGTCACTCCAAATAATAACGAAGAGGATAATATTTGATATACATAATCTATTTTTCTTTTCAGTCTTAAATAAAATATAAGTCAAAGCATCTTTAGAAAGCTTGGCAGTTGCCCGGCGTGGTGGCGCACGCCTGTAATCCCAGCACTTGGGAGGCTGAGGCAGGAGGATTGCGAGTTCAAAGCCAGCCTCAGCAATTTAGCGAGGCCCTAAGCAACTCAGTGAGACCCTGTCTCTAAATAAAATACACAATCGGGCTGGGCATGTGGCTCAGTGGTGGAGTGCCCCTGGGTTCAATCCCCAGTACCAAAAAAAAAAAAAAAAGAAAGCTTGGCAGTGGTGCCTGCCTATAATCCCAGTGGTTTGGGAGGCTGAGGATCTTGAGTTCAAAGCCAGCCTCAGCAAGGCCCTAAACAACTTAGTGAGACCCTGTCTCAAAATAAAATTTAAAAAAGCTGGGGACATGGCTCAGAAGTTAAGCTCTCCTGGGTTTAATTGCCGGTACCAAAACAACAACAACAAAGAAACAAAAGAAAAAAGAAAGCTTGGCTATTGAACTATTGGCTATTTTCGCTACTATTTGGAACTATTGGCTACTATTGGCTATTTTTATTGAACTATGACATGCAGCCTAGGTGCATGAGACCTGTTCTGCAGCTTCAACCTAGCTCTGCTAGCAATCCCCTTCCAGCCATGCCCCTTCCATCCCAAGTGCTAGGGGGACATGGCTCCAACTCCACTCCCCATCTCACCATTCACGATCTCATTATTCTGTTGCCCCCAGGTCATAGGTGGTCTTAGAACAGCTAAGGAAGTCCCTGAATTCTGGGGACTTCATTGCTTGGGGGAATGGACTGAGGGGAGACAGTGCTTGCTTCCTTCAGCATCTGACCCTGGTCTGATGTGGAACTTTTTGGTCTCTCCTCCTCATGCAGGTGAGGTTCCTGGAGCAGCAGAACAAAATGCTGGAGACCAAATGGAGCCTCCTCCAGCAGCAGAAGACTGCTCGCAGCAACATGGACAACATGTTTGAGAGCTACATCAACAATCTTCGTCGGCAGTTGGAGTCACTGGGCCAGGAGAAGTTGAAGCTGGAGGCGGAGCTCGGCAACATGCAGGGGCTGGTAGAGGACTTCAAGAATAAGTGAGCTCCCACACCCCTTCCGACCTGGCCCTCCCCACCCCCCGATCAGAGGCCCAGGTCCCTGTGGCTCTCTGCTTTGGGCAACATAGCCCTATTTAATTAGAGTGACCATTTGATCAGGCTTGCTTGGTACAGTCTATGTTTGTACCCATTGTCCTGGCGTCATTATTCATAGCATCCACCCCTTCAATCTCAGGATTGTCCAGATTTGGACAAGTTACCTGTAATGCTTAAGTAGTACACCTCAGATAGGCAGCCAACAGGCTTCACTTTCACACTTACAGTCCCTGGTTACCTATTTATTCCTGACCCCTGACCTCTGGCAAACTCCAGAGAGTTCAGTCTGAGATCCCGTGTCAGGCCCTGTTGTTGATCCTCCCAGTATGCCCAGTCCAATGTGTATTCATGAAATTGGAGAAAGATTTCCTGCTTTAGGCCTCCTAATTGACTGAGGATAGGGCATGGGGCGGTGGGGAGAGGGGAGAGGATGGTGAGGGCAGAAGAACCACCCCATTCATCCTGCATTTCTGTGAACTGAATTTTCTAGATATTCATGTCCCCCTCAAAAGACCCAGGGCAGGGCTGGGGGTATAGCCCAGTGGTAGAGTGTGTGCTCAGCATGCCCAAGACCCTGGCTTCAGTCCCTAGCATTACCACCAGCAGCAACAAAAGACCCAGGGCCACCTCTCCTTTGCTTTCATGCTCTGATTCTAACCCTTTCCCCACTAGGTATGAGGATGAGATCAATAAGCGTACAGAGATGGAGAATGAATTCGTCCTCATCAAGAAGGTGAGGGGTCCTCCTATCTCTTTTCAGATGATGGAGGCTCTTGCTTAGAGACTTGGACTAAGAGCTTTCTAGATTCTGTTCCTAAATGTTTCTAAGTGATGGGACATATTCATTTGCTTTAGCATTTGAGTTCATTCAAGATGTATAATGTGGAAAGTCAGATAAAGACAGGTAGTTCAGTACGTTTGGACAGAACTCTGGACATCAGTGTTGGAACATGGTTTAGAACAATGGAAACCTCCACCAGAGTCTTAGTGCAAAGGACCCAGGCTCCAGCTATGGCTCTAATAGAGGGTTTTTGTACAAGAGAAAGTGAGATTCAAGAAACCTGTTTAAAAAAAAAAAAAAAAAAAGAAAGGAAAAAAATGGAGCAGAATTGGAGGTCTGGCCATAGAGGGCTTCCTGGAGTGGGCAGATGGGGTGTGGGTACTGCAGGAAGCAGAGTCAAGGTGCATGGGTCAGGCTGGGGATATAGCTCAGTTGTTAGAGTGCCTGCATTGCAAGCACAAGACCCTGGGTTCAATCCCCAGCACCACAAAAACAAAAAAAAAAAAAACAAAGGTGCATGGGTTGGGGATGCAGGGGGGATGGAAGGAACCTGGGCTGGAGAATCAGCCACAAAGTGGTGGGAGGGGAGGTGATTAGTTAGAAGGTCCCAAGTCCAGGTCATGGAGTGGATGTTGGGGAGACCCTGGGTTGGGATTGGGGGTGGGCACTCAGCTCAGAGCCCCCTCCTCTCCCCCCCAGGATGTGGATGAAGCTTACATGAACAAGGTAGAGCTGGAGTCTCGTCTGGAAGGGCTGACTGATGAGATCAACTTCCTCAGGCAGCTGTATGAAGAGGTATGTTCTTGGGGGCTTGCAGTGGAGTCCTCCACCCTGGGACCTGGCCAAAGGCTCCCTCCAGCCCCTTGTGCACCAACAGAGAAGAAATATTAGCCCAGTTAATGTTATTCTAGTGACACTGTCCCCTTGCATGAGGGAGGGTTTATTACCCCATTTCAGAGATGAGGAATGGTTTCAGAGAAGTGTCCAAGACTGTCACAGTGGTGACCCAGCAGCTACTCAGGCCTGCTCCATCTCAAAGCCCTTGTTCCTGATTCTTGAGGGCTATATCAGCTGCCTCTGTGGGCTTAGTATTGGTGGCTGAGAGCAGGGAAGGGGTCTCCCTTGGTTATTCACCCAAAGCCAGGTTTCCTTTGTCCTTCCCTCCATATTCCAAGTCCTTGACCTGTCTTCCTTCTGCAGGAACTTGGCCCTTTCCCATTCCTAACTCCCTCCTGCTCCTGCTCCTCCCCTCTGTTGTCTTATCCCCTGAGGAAGGCTCCTTTTGTGCAGGGATAGAGCCTTACCACCTGCCCTCCTCTCTGTTCCCCTAGGAGATCCGTGAGCTGCAGTCCCAGATCTCTGACACGTCTGTGGTGCTGTCCATGGACAATAGCCGCTCCTTGGACATGGATGGCATCATTGCTGAGGTCCGCGCCCAGTATGAGGAGATTGCCAACCGCAGCCGGGCCGAGGCCGAGAGCATGTACCAGATTAAGGTGAAGAGCAGAGCCACTAGGCTGGGCCTCCCCTTCTGGCTTGTTCTGTGTCCTAGCCCATGAGAAGGGAGCAGGATTTCAGCTCGACTCTGCCTGCTGTGAGCTGGACCTGCAGAATGGGTGCCTTGTGGCCTGAAAAGAGACCCTTTGTGATTGTGTGTGTGTGTTTGTGTGTGTGTGTGTGTGTGTATGAGCTTGAGGGGGTTGAGTTGATTCAGGCTCTGGTGACCTCGCTGAGAGGGCACTGTCCCTTGCGGGGAGGGCAATTGAGGGTCCCCGGGTCCTTTCTTGAATCTCATCCTGTCCCACATCTGCAGTATGAGGAGCTGCAGACACTGGCTGGGAAGCACGGGGATGACCTGCGCCGCACCAAGAACGAGATCTCTGAGATGAACCGCAACATCAGCCGCCTGCAGGCCGAGATTGAGGCCCTCAAAGGCCAGGTATCCATTGGACTGGGAGTGGGGCAGGATCCCTGGACAGCTTTGGGTGAGAGAAGGTCATGTAGGAAGGAGGGAGGGATCTGGGACCAGAGCTGGAGGGGGGACTTTAGTCCACCTTTCTCAAACTGCTCCTGGGAAGCTGAGGGACACTGAGCAGTCTCTGGGACTAGCAGGGTAATAGGGGGCTGATCAGGTGGAGTGGGTCCAGGATACACCCCCAAGCCTGCCTTATTTAATTGGTCTCATATATCAGGGCAAGGTTGGGTTTTGTTCTGTTACGGAGAGTCTAGAACCCAGAGATCTGGTTCTGGTAGGGGAACTTAAAAGTGTCAGAGGTGAAGAGTGTGTGAAGGGAGGTGCCTGCTGTTGCTGCATTCTGCTTCCTCATTCTCACAGTCGACATCTTCTTTTGAGTCCAGCCTAGAAAAGGGACAGAGGGTTGTTGTATCAGACACTTCCAACTTACCTGTCTGCTTTCCCCACAGAGGGCATCCCTGGAGGCTGCCATTGCTGATGCTGAGCAGCGTGGGGAGCTGGCCATTAAGGATGCCAATGCCAAGGTGGCCGAGCTGGAGGCCGCCCTGCAGCGGGCCAAGCAGGACATGGCGCGGCAGCTGCGCGAGTACCAGGAGCTCATGAATGTCAAGCTGGCCCTGGACATCGAGATCGCCACCTACCGCAAGCTGCTGGAGGGCGAGGAGAGCCGGTGGGTGTGGGGATCTCTCACTGGTCCTGGAGCCCCATTCCTGGAACCTGGGGGGGGAGGGATGGGGGCTTCCTGGAGCCCCCTTTGGACTTGGGTCCTGTTCTGGGACAAGATGGGCCAGGAGTTGGCCCTGACATCCTATGTATCTGGGTATAGGCTGGAGTCCGGGATGCAGAACATGAGTATCCATACGAAGACCACCAGTGGCTACTCAGGTGAGTGTCCTGGGACCTGGGGATGGAGGCCAGGGGTTTTGGAGACCTCTGGGAGGAACTGTGCTCGTAGCAGTTGAGGGAGACAGGAGGAGCAGGATTCCTGTTCTTGGGAGAAAACTAGGGTGATAGGGGACATACCCAGGACCCCTGTATTATGTACCTATACATAATACAGGTACTAATAGAAAACCCCCCAAATAAATGGTAGCTGTGCACCAGGCACAGTGCTAAGTGCTTTGTATGCTTTATTGTACTCAATTTTAAAATAACTGTTGTACAGTTCCCTCTTACACAGTGGAGGAAGTTGGGGTGTAAGTAAATGCCTTGTCCAAGGACAGGCATCCAATATGGCAGCTCCCTCCCACCCTCTTCCTGGTTCCCTGGCCATCCCGAGTACAGAAGGATGCTGTGACTGGCCAGGCAGACCTGGACTAGAATCTCCATAGCCGGGCAGTCCAGGGGGTGTGTGTGCGGGGGGCCTGATGTGGGAGGGGCTCATATGCTGCTTCTGTTCCTGACCAGGAGGGCTGAGCTCATCCTACGGGGGCCTCACCAGCCCTGGCCTCAGCTACGGCCTGAGCTCCTTCCAGCCTGGCTTCAGCTCTGCTGGGGGCTCTAGCTCCTTCAGCCGCACCAAGGCGGTGGTTGTGAAGAAGATTGAGACTCGTGATGGGAAGCTGGTGTCTGAGTCCTCTGATGTCCTGCCCAAGTGAACAGCCTCTGTAGCTCCTCCCAGTCTCCTGCCTCCTGCTGCTGCCGCAGAGGCTCTGGGGGAGGCAGCTGAAAGAGGGGAGCCTAGGGAACAAGAGACCTACCCAAGGCTCAGCCCTAGCTGAGCTCTGGAGACCCCCGGTTTTGCCTGGAGTACCCCCTTGCCCAAGCCCTCAACCCCAAAGCAATTCATTTGTTTTTTCCAAAATAAAGCCTTGGGTGGCCCTGCCAACGACTTGCTATGTGTGTCTATGTCCACAGGGTGGGGGGAGGTGCTCAGGAGGCCTTTTCTTGGACTCAGAACCTGGGAGGGGCCCAGGAAGCGGAGGGTGCTGGGCAGGAAAGTCTGGCCTCCTCCAGGCTGTTCCCAAAGAGACTCCTTTGTTGAAACCTGGTTGATACTTGGTCATGATTGGGGCATCTGAACCTGTATAACAGCCTGTCACCTGTGCGTGGTGCTTCATGGATACAGCTTGCTCTCAAATACCCAGGTTCATTTGGTCTGTGCAGCAAACTCCATAGGCAGGTGGAGCAGGTTCCGACGGCCTTATCAGGAGACACTTTCGTCTCCTTCCCCATGCACCTCAGCATTAGGACTACTTGCCGATAAAGCCAGGTTCTGAGAGGTCAAGTGATTGGCTCCCCTAAATGTGACCCCTCCAGGGCCAACTGGAGCCAGGACTCCAGTTCCCAAACCTGCTTTTCTCAGCCAGGCACATGGCTTCCTTGTGGCCAAAGATGACTTTTTACCACTTTTGTTCCTTGGCAGCGAGGGACTGCGGGGTCCTGGTTTTCCTATACCTTTGGAGTTTATTCTCAGCAACTGGGTGTGTCATGCTGGAGATTTCTAGAAGCCCAGATAGTGCTGTACAGGACTTGGCAGTAATAAAGGGCTTTCCCTGCTGCACTCACAGTGCTCCACCCGCCCTCCCTGATGGCTTCTCGCTGCCCCTTCCTACCCTTGACATGGTGTGTTTATGACACAAAGGGTGTGCGTGCATCCTGTTTGCATGTGGAGGGTGTACTGTGTGCACATGGGTGTGTATAGGCTCTGGGAAGTGTGTGAAGAGCTTTGTCTGTCTTTTTCTTTCTCTCCCTTCCTTCCTTCCTTCCTTCCTTCCTTCCTTCCTTCCTTCCTTCCTTCCTTCCTTCCTTCCTTCCTCCCTCTTTCTTTCTTTCTTTCTTTCTTTCTTTCTTTCTTTCTTTCTTTCTTTCTTTCTTTCTTTCTCTCTCTCTCTCTCTCTCTCTCTCTCTCTCTCTGTCTTTCTTTCTTTCTTCTTTCTTTCTTTCTCTTTTTCTTTCTTTTTTTTGGTACCAGGTGTTGAACTAAGGAGTGCTTAACCACTGAGCCACATCCTCAGCCCCTTTTTTGTGTTTTATTTAGAGACAGGGTCTCACGGAGTAGCTCAAGGCTAAATTGCTGAGGCTGGCTTTGAAATTGCAATCCTCCTGCCTCGGCCTTCCAAGCTGTTGGGATTATAGGTGCCACCGAGCCCCGCTAGCGGTTTGCCCTTCTGTCTGGACCATCTCCAAGGTTTTAGGGCAGGAAGGGGATTTAGGACACAGCTGGGTGGCAGAGTATACCCCCAACACTCCTGTGCCACTGCTGGCACTGAAGAGTTCAGGAAGACACTCTGGACCAAGGGCACAAGACTTTAGCACCACTGAGATGGGCCTGTTCTGACATTCTGGAACACCCTCGGAGAATAAGCAGACACAGAGACACAAAGGGTACAACGATGGGACAGGCTGGTGCAGGAAGCTTGTGCCTGGCCCTGTTGTAGGTTCCCGGTGCAGGGCTCCTGGCCTGGACCCTTGGCTTCCAGCCCTGAGGGCCCCATCTTGCCACCTCCCTAGCTACCCATCTGCATGGAGCTGGGCTCCCTGACAGGCCAGGCTCTTTTCCTCCCCACCCCTGCCCACCCTGTGCAGGGGTCAGGGTTCGTGGATGATAAAACTTACAACACCATTATCTAGCTCAGTGGTTTTCTAACTATTTTGGCAAAGGCCCACAGTAAATTCATTTTTATTATGACCTGCGTGCGCGCGCGCGCACACACACACACACACACACACACACACATCTTCAGAAGCAAGCTTTCTTTCCTTTCTCTCTTGCCTCATTTTTCATTGGTGCATTATATTTGTACATAGTGATAGGATTTGTTGTTACATTTTTGTACATGCAAAAAACAAAATAAAACAATTATTTGGCCAATGTCACTCCCCAGAATGTCTCCCCTCCCTCCCTCCCAGTCTCCTCCTGGTTCCTTTCCTCTGCTGATTGCTTTGATTTTCATGAGATCCCTATAGGGGGGTAAAAGAAAAAGAAAGAGAGGGGGCTTTTCTTTTCCTTTTATCTCTCTAGCTTCCACACTAGAGAGAAAACACACAGTCCTTTACCATCTGAGTTTGGCTTCTTTTGCTTAACATAATGGTCTCTATCCACTTTCCTGCAAATGACATAATTTCATTTTTCTTTACAGAAACAAAAGTTTTATTAAAAAATTCCAACTTGCTCTCTGTGCATGTGACCCAGATCTCTCAGTGGGTCCCAGGAATCAGGAGGGTGGTGTCAGAGTCCAGGGAGTCCCAGCACACGGTGAGAGGGACCTCTTGCACTCTGGGGCCCCAAGTCAATATTTTCAATTGTGCCCCACCCAATCCTTGAAGCCAGCCACCTGTCTTATCAGATCCCACCCTGGGCAGTGGGCCAGCCGAGGCAGACAAGCCCCCTCCCCACCCCCACTCCCCAGTCTCCTGGGAATTTCCACACCCTGGGTGTTTACTGAGGGAAAGGCAGGATGGCTCCAGAGTCCCTTCCTCTCTCACCTGCCTGCTCCTTCCAGATTCCTGTGTGTCCCCTGTGGGACAAACATACCAATTACTGTCAAATTTTTAACAAATGCAAGAGCTGTAAATCCAGATCTCATTTAGAGGAAGAGACTCAGAAGGATGGAAGATAGTCTCCTGCACATTCATGGCTTCTGCATCCAAGGATTCAGTCAATCACCCTAGAAAATATTCCAGAAAAGAATTGTGTTGGTATTGAACACATATGGATCTTTTTTCTTATCATTATTCCCTAAACAACACAGTTGAACCCTATTTACATAGCATTTACATGCACATTGCATTAGGTACTACAGGTAATCTAGAGCCAAGCATGGTGGCGCACACCTGTAATCCCAAGAACTAGGGAGGCTGAGGCAGGAGGATCACAAGTTCGAGGCCAGCCTCGGCAAGTTGTCAAGGCCCTAAACAAAACTTGTCAAGAACCTGTTTCAAAATGAAAATAAAAAGGGCTAGGAATGTGGCTCAGTGGCAGAACACTCCTGGGGTTAATCCCCAGTACCATTAAAAAAAAAAAGTAAACTAGAGATGATTTAAAGTATGTAGGAGGGTGTGGTATGTTCTGTACAAATATGACACCATCTTGTTTAAAAGACTTGAGTATCTGAGGATTTTATTTTACTACTTTTTTGTACCAGGGATTGAATCAGGGGTGCTTAATTACTGAGCCACATTCCCAGCCCTTTTTTATTTTGAGACAGGGTCTCACTAAGTTGCTTAGGCCCTGGCTAAGTTACTGAGGCTGGCTTTGAACTTGTGATCTTCTTTTCTCTCCTGAGTCACTGGTTTAAATTTTGATAGACATTAATAAAAAATCTTGATTCCGTGGGACATGGTGGTGCATGCTTATAATCCCAGTGGTTTGTGAGGCTGAGTCAGGAGGATTGAAAGTTCAAAGTCAGCCTCAGCAATTTAGTGAGGCCCTAAGCAACTCCCTGAGACCCTGTCTCTAAATAAAAGGGCTAGGGATGTGGCTCAGTGGTTAAGAACCCCGGGGTTCAATACCTGGTACCAAAAAAAAAGGGAAAAAAAAAGAAAAAAAAAAAAGAAAACTTGATTCTTTTTTTTTTTTTTGGAACCAGGGATTGAACTCAGGGACACTCGGCCACTGAGCCACATCCCCAGCCCTATTTTGTATTTTATTTAGAGACAGGGTCTCACTGAGTTGCTTAGGGCCTCGCTAAGTTGCTGAGGCTGGCTTTGAACTCGCGATCCTCCTGCCTCAGCCTCCCGAGTCGCTTGGATTACAGGCGTGCGCCACCGCGCCCGGGTAAAAGCTTGATTCTTATAGGACTAAATTTTATTTTTCTAGAAATGCACAGCTATAGACAAAAGTCGGTGTCTGTTTGACCATTCCAGATGAGTCAAGCATTATTCCCTATCTGCCTGCACCCAACCTTGGGAAGGTTTCTGCCAGGAATAACGTGAGTCTTCCAAGCATTTGTAGACCATGACATTGTCAATCCAAGGTTTTGTTCTACCTGCCCAGTGACCTGGGTGAAAGTAATCTGTGATCGTCCCTACAGGATGGGGATGCTACAGAGGAGGGGCACAAACTAGAATGTAAGGGGGGGAAATGGAGGAGGAAGTACCACTGTGAGGGAAGGGAGGAAGGGAAGGGGACCGGCATGGTGGTGGCCCCAGGGACAGTCACTGTGCCGCCTCTTCAAGCATTTGTCCTCTGCACTCCTTCCCCTTCTAGTAGAACACTCTCCCCCTCCCCCTCCTGCCACGCCTCCCCTCTTTTCAGGACCTATTCTTCCCCAGCTTCCCTCCCACGATCTCGGGGGCCTGCCAGTCAGAGGACCTCTCCTCTGGGTGGCATGAGCCAGCCTCAGCCCATCCCCGCTGCCTTGGCTGTTTTCCTGAAAGGAATATCATACACATACAATGCAATGCCCAAGTGCTTCAGTGTTAAATGTGTAGCCCAGAGCGTTTCACTTACCCACCAGAGGGGTTCATTTGTTCCAGGGGATGAGCCTACACTGACACATCTTTGACACATCACCCAGAGTCTGTAGTTGACATTAGGGTTCACTCTGCATTGACATGCTAAGGGTTTGGCCAATGTACAATGACATACATCTACCATTACAGCATCATAGAGAGTCAGGACTTGGGGCTCTAGCCGAGATGTGAACATCAGAAAGTTTTATAGGACAGTAACTGAATCTGATTTGTGTTTTTGAAAGCACTTTTTCTTTTTTTTTTGGGGGGGGGTGGTACTGAGGATTGAACTCAGGGGCACTCCACCACTGAGTCACATCCCCAGCCCTATTTTGTATTTTATTTAGAGACAGGGTCTCACTGAGTTGCTTAGGGCCTCTCTAAGTTGCTGAGGCTGGCTTTGAACTCGAGATCTTCCTGCCTCAACCTCCCAAGTGCTGGGATTACAGGCGTGTACCACCGCGCCCGGCAGAGCACTTTCAATAATAAACTTTCCAGGGGCTTAGAATTTTTTCCTTGCACATTAGAGTCATTTACTCATCTATGGTGGAATTTCATTAATCATCTCATAGACTGTAGGCGTCAGGGATCTAGGAGTCACTCCAACCTACCTGTTTTCCCACTGATTTTTCAGTGCTTAGTAGTGCCTGCAAGTGCCTTAGAGTGCCTGCAAGGCACATAGTAGGTGGTCAATAAAAATTATTATTACTATTATTTGTACTGGGGATTGAACCCAGGGGTGCTTAACCACTGAGCCACATCCCCGGTCCCTTTTTATATTTTATTTAGAGACAGGGTCTTGCTGAGTTGCTTAGGACCTTGCTAAATTGCTGAGGCTGGCTTTGAACTCCCAATCCTCCTGCCTCAGCCTCCCAAGTGGCTGGAATTACAGACATGTACCACCACAGCCAGCAGTCAATAAAAATTATTAAATAAGAGAGAGAATGAACCATTTCTATGTTGATGGTCATTTATTTATTTTTGTATAATCTAATCCTTATAAACTCTTTCTGTTGGGAAGAGAGTGATTTGCTCAGCTCTCATCCAGAAACAGTTGGTGTATGGATTTTTAAAATATGGGTGGTCCCATGATGGTTTGACTTCATGTTTTTCTACTTTGCCATGTGAAGCTATATGTGCTCAGTAGAAACAACACTGGGTGGCTGGGCCAGTGGCACACGCCTAGAATCACAGTGGCTCGGGAGCTGAGGCAGGAGGATCATGAGTTCAAAGCCAGCCTCAGCAATTTAGTGAGCAGTGTACATGGGGGCTCTGGCAATTTAGTGCTTCCTTGACTGATGATGGTCCCCAACTCCTGCTCACTCTCCCTTTTCCTCAGTAATCAGAATTCCATTTTATGATTGAGCACATGGTTTTCTGGAAAAAAGACTACATTTCCCTGGTCTCTTTGTAGTTATCTGTGGCTCTGGGTCAAAGAAATAGAAGTGGAAGTGGAGCCGCACGCGGTGGTGCACGCCTGTAATCCCAGCACTTGGGAGGCTGAGGCAGGAGGATTGTGAGTTCAAAGCCAGCATCAGCAACTTAGCGAGGCCCTAAGCAACTCAGGGAGACCCTGTCTCTAAGTAAAATACAAAATAGGACTGGGGATGTGGCTCAGTGGCTGAGTGCCCCTGGGTTCAATCCCTGGTTCCAAAAAAAAAAAAAAAAAAGAAGTGGAAGTGGAGGGTGCAACTTTTAGAAAGTGTCCTCATAGGTAAGGAGCGTGAACTGCTTTTTTATCCCTCCTTTCTGCTGGCAGGAATGTACACACAATGGTGGGAATTCAGCAGCCATCTTGGATTATGAGTGGCCTAGGAAATGGAAGCCTGGGGAATGGAGCAAAAGAAAGATGGGACCTTGTCCCTGTCATCATGGGGTAGTATACTGGCTTTGACAGATATTTTCTGGAAATTGAGAAAGGAATAAACTTCTTATTTGGGTAAAGTCACTGTTATTTTGTTTTTTTTCTGTAATTCCAGATAAAGCTTATCCTATTACAAGGAGCACATTAGCCTGTTTCTGAGGGTTGGCTGCTGAGGGACCTGAGGGATGAGCAGAGAGGACACTGGCAGGGGTCAGCAAACTGACTTCCAAATTCTTGGTTGGTTCTGAGACTTTTGGGAAATTCCTCCCCTCTCTGGGCTTTGGTCTGCTTTTCTTGAACAAGAAGGGATTGAACAATGTTTTATTTATTTATTTATTTATTTATTTATTTATTTATTTATTTATTCATGGCACCTGGGATTAAACCCAAGGGCCCTTAACCACTGAGCCACATCCCCAGTCCTCTTAAATATTTTATTTAGAGACAGGGTCTCGCTAAGTTGCTTAGGGCCTCACTAAGTTGCTGAGGCTGGCTTTGAACTCATGCTCCTCCTGCCTCAGCCTCATGAGCTGCTGGGATTACAGGCCTGCACCACCATACCCAGATTTTGAAAAATACCTTCTAGCCCAGCCACTTTATTCTCTGGACATTCTGAAGGCCCAGAATGCTGAACTGAGAATTTTGACCTTGATCTCAGAAGTGTTGGGTGGGGAACTAGTAAGAGGTGGTGGAGGCAATGTTTTAGGAAGATGGATTCTGGAATCTTCCGAAAGGGACACATGCCCCTCAAGTCAGCACAGTGCACTGAGCTCTGGGTAAGGAGGCAGAAGACCTGGGGGGACACCTGGGCTCTGCTGCTCATGGGATCTGTGACCCTGGGCCTTTTGCAAACCCGGCATTGCTGGGCGGCTGTGCGGATCAGACGCGGTGTTGTGTGTGAAACGCACGTTTTTCCCCTCAGGAACCCCTTCGGGAGGAATTCTCTCCCCATCTTCCCTTCTGTGTCCCTCACCGGGCACCAGTCACTTCTACAAGCAGGATGGGGTAGAAGGCGGCAGAGGGGGCTGGACAAATCATCGGCCCGCTCCCTGCTCAGCTCCCCACCTCCGTCAGGCTTCCTTCCTCACTTCTGTACTGGAGTCTGTCTCCAAAATGCGCAGGGGTCTTTGCCTCCTTGGATTCTCAGCGGTTATGTGAGGTGGGTTCACTTTTCATTTTGCATCCGCAAGTATGGCTGCTGCGCTTGAACTTAACCTGGGCTTTTGACATAGGGCTTTATTTGCCCCTTCTCCTCTGGGGGAATCTTGTGGGACTAGAGGAGAGGGCCAAGCCGTGGGTCACTCTTGGTGGCTATGCTTAGGATGCTGTAGGAAGCAGGAGAGGTGGTCACCTTTGCGCAGGTGAGCGTCTTCACCTGGGCTCCGGGCGCCCCCTGGCGGGCATTGTGGGGAGTGGCCAGCAAAATGCGTCCGCAAGGGAGCCGGCTCCAGAGGCTGTTTCCTTCCAGCGGCTTCTCCCTTTGGGTTTGACTGGAACAGTAAGAATATAGGTACCTTGGCGATGACTTTTATTTAGGGGGTCAAGATTTCAAACGCCAACAGGGACCAAGGTAGCTAAGGTAGTAGGTCTGGGGTAAGAAAATGTGGACAGATACTAGTTATTTACACATTAACAAATTTTAAATATTCTTTGTGTTCACAGAGAATTACATTTGTTCTACTGTTTTTGAAGCATGTGGGCCTTTCATCTTTCCACCACAGAGTGAACAGTAGGTGCGTGGACAATTTGATTTTTTTAAATTTTCCTATAGGATGGTGTAAGCATACTGAGAAACAGTATCTGTTATTTGCTTTGTTGCTGGGACAGTAAAAGGGAATGGTGAGGACTGTGGCAAACTAAAATTGCTTCCATGTATAAAGAGCAGTCAGTGCCACTCCTAGACTTGGGCCAGAGGCACTCTTGCTTTAGTGAGTCCCACTATTACTCCTCTGGCTATGGCCTTCTGCCTCTCCCTGGTGAGAAACCCAGGGCAGGGGGTGCAGAGGAGTGCACCCACCTAGACAAAGCCGGTATTTCCAAAGCTCCATCGAAGTGGCCTAAGCCCACTGCTGGGCACTTGCTTGGCCTCCTGGGTACTATTAGTCCTGAGGTGGTGGAGGAGGGGGTTGGGGCTTGTAGACTGTACCGTCTAATAAGATACTATTAAGCAGCTACTGAGTACTTAAAATAAGCTAGTCCTAATTGAGATGTGTTGAAAGTGCTAAATTACACACCAAACCTTGAAACTTAGTATGAGAGAAAAAGAATGTAAGCTATCTTGTGAATAATTTTAAGGTTGATTATATGCTGAAATAATATTTGGCATATACATAAAATATATTATTAAAATTAATTCTACCTGTTTCTTTTTCCTTTTAAAATATGCTCACTAAAAAATTCCATTGGGAGGCTCACATTTATGGTTATATTGTATTTCTATTGGACAGACAGCACTTGGAAGGCCAGTTGGGGTGTCCGCTGGCTTGCGTCTGAGGCCTCTCAACTGCAGAAGGAAGCTGGGGTCAGAAGAGCAGCAAGTGTGGCCTTCCTTTTGCACTTCTCCCTGGTTGCCCAGATGTTGGGGTTAGGTCTGGGCAGACTCTTTCCTTAACCTCTGTCAAGTGGCCAGAAGTTTCAACTTGAAACAGAAATAAAAAATCCAAATTTTTACATGAAATCTGATTTTTTCAATGTTGTCAACTAATCCAAACGTTTAGAAAAATGATCTTGGCCAAGATCACACAAGCCACTGGAAACTTGTCTTTGGGCTTTGGTCACAAGTAGGAGGACTGATGTCAACCAGGGCTTGCCTTGGTTCCTGAAGCATAGCAGCCTGAGTCAGCAGAGATAGATGAAGGGAATCTGACAAAAGGGGAAAAATCGCCAACTCCAGCTCCTGTCTTAATTGGCTAGACTTTGAGAGTCACTTTTGGCATTAGGAAACAGTGCTGCGGTGGGGACTGAAAGGACACAGAGAAGAGTAGCAGCATGGAGAGTCCTGGATGTTCATCTTTCCCTGCAACCTGCGCTCAGTCTGTGTCCCTGAAGAATTGGCATCACGTTGGGCTATAGTTGAGGGAAGCCTGTTGCATTTGTGCAAAAACAGGAGATTCCTCGGGTGTCCCCCAGGGGGCAGCAGAGGATCAGGGAGGAAACTGCTCTGCAGGCTCCCCAGCGCAGGGTTTGCGCGACTCCATAGCTGCTTCTCTATTCCTGGAGCCAGGCCGGGGAGTCTCCTGGGTTACAGGCCACCACTAACCACAGGGTGGCTAACTCAGTAAATCAGAGGAAGCTCCTCATCCTTCCGGGGGATGAATTTGGAGTTCTGGTGGATTTTAGTCCCTATCTATGTATACCCAGCACTCTTGGCATTGTTGTGGGGTGTGTGGGTTGGGGAGCTGAAGCCAGAGTGCTCTGCGCAGTGGGGTGGGGCAGCCCTGTTTCTGAAGGTGTACGTCCTCGGCTACTCCACTTACCAAGGTGAGCACAACAGGGGGCTCCTCTAGAGGGCGCCACACTAGCTGTGCTAACCTGCTGGTTCCCATCATTCCAGCAGGGGGAGCTCCTGGCCCCAGGCTCCATCAGTAGAGCCTGCTGCGACAGGGTGGGAGGTTGGAGCCTGCACAGGGCTGGCAAGTGGTAGAGAGAGGAAGGGATAGGTGCGGCACCTGGGAGCACAAGCATGGAGGCATCCCCATCCGAACACAGCTGGCCTCATGAGTCAGCAGCTTGGAGGTCCTACACCCTGTTGTTTTGGGGGCTTAGGGGGGGATGGCAGGAATCATGAGGTGGAGGTGGGGTGAGAACCTGAGAGTCCTTACTCCCAGTCTAGTGTGTTTTCCTCCACAGCACTCCTTCTGCTTGATGCCATTCATGTCTTGGCCCAGACCAAATTCCTTCCTAGGGATACTGAGGATGCTTGTTCAGGGCTGGCTCACCTGGCAGAAGACCACCTCTGCAGTCAGGGCTTTCTGTTCCCCCACAACCCCTCCTGCAGTTTCCTTGAGGAAGCACCACACCTTCCCATGAGCCTTTGTGTATGCCCCACCTGCTACCCTTCAAACGTCTGACCATCCATTGGATGGACATTTAATTTGCCTGCCTTAAAGTTCACCTCCTCTGTGAGTCCTTCTCTGACTGCTCTTAGTCTGTGCTCCTCATTACCTGGTCCCCACCCCGTGGCGCTTCTCACTGCATTGTAGTCTCCCTAGCCAACAGTGAACCTGGCTTGGGACAAGCGTGCCTGGAACACATCCTGTGTCCCCTGTGCCTGGCACAGTTATGGAAATGAAAGGAAGGCCTGGCTGCATTCTCTTTTGCCGTCCGCAGCTGCAGCCTCGCCATCTCAGGAGCTGGGTGTGTGTGTGCTGGCAAGCATGTGCGCATGTGTGTGCGGGAGGGGCATGCATGGAGGGCCTCAGGCACCAGAGACAAGGAATAATTCACGTGGGCGGTTGTATGTGCACAGGCTCAGGCGGGCATAGACAGGCACAGAGAGATGGACTCCCATTAATCCAGAAGACATGGAGCTGTGGATGCAATGGGGGATCGATTGATTATTTTTGGTTTGGTAGTTTTCATTGAATTGTAGCAGGCATGGAGAGAGTATCGTGTCATAAGCATGCAGCTTGATGAATTTTCACAAACTGAACGCATGATGCTACTAACGTCAGGATCCAGAAGCCCCAGTGGGCTTATAAACACGAGCCACCCAACTTCAGGCCACATGATGGGGGAGAGAGGTGCCTGGGGAGGAGAGGTCGAGTCCCCTTACGCCTCTGCCTACCTTCCTCTGATGGCCTGGGCCTCTCTCTAGGGCCTTTACTGCTTTTTGAAGGCGGGCCCTATTCCCAGTGCCTCTTCTGCCATTTTGTCACTCATCCAGAGAGGCCCTTGTACAGCCTCCTCCTGGGTTGGCAGGGCCTACTCCTCTTCCTGGGTCCACCACAGGGTCCCTATGGCTCTGTGCTTAAAGCAGCCTTTGGCCTCTTTTTGCTTTCTCCTGCATGCCCAGGGACTGGCTTGTGAGAGGTCCTGCCTTCTGGGGTGACATCTCCCAGCCTCCCATGCTTTATCTTAGATCCAGGATATGAACAGGGCAGGGACAAGATAAAGTCTACTCCAATGTCCTGGAACTGCAAACATGCAAAGACTTACCCCCCAGTGCCCCCAGCTCTCCCAGGGCAGAGCTGGCATGGCTGCAGTGGGGACAGTGACAAGCACCTCATGACATGGCACAAGTCTATGTGTGTGGGCATGCACAGGGACATTGTGTCCGACTGTGCATATTTTATAGAGGCTTCATGAAACCTTTAGGTGGGATGGGACTTTCATGTGACTACATATGGTGGTGCTAGTGTGGGTGTGGCATGCTGGGAGCATGTGATGGCGTGGTGGTGTGCAGGGCCTGTGCTAAGCGGCTGTGGGGGTAGTGCTGGCTATATGTTTGCTCCAGGGGTGGGGTGTGTGCTTGGAAGTTTGTGTGCAAACACCTCTGTCCGTGGATGAGGGGACAGTATGGATGGAATGCTTGTGTATGGTGGAGTTGTGGCTCCAGGTATGTTTGCTTCCTGCTACCCGGAAGCTACCTGTGACTGTGAGGGCCCAGTGTTGGCGAGGAGGGATCTGTCTGAAGAGAGAGAAAAGTCCTGGGGTTGGTGGAAGGCTCTGAGCTGAGCTGCCCCTTCCCTTAGGGCCTGGCCATCAGCTCCCTGCTCCTGGTCCCCCATTCTGGGGTTGGGTGCTCTACCTACCCACTGGCCTGCAGAAATGGGCTAGGTGGGGCACAGGCTGGGGCCCAGATGCTGAGATGGCAGACCTAGGAGGAGGGGTGGGATGGGCGATGTGCTGCAGCAGTGGGCAGCCTGCCCTGTGCTGAGCTGGCAGCTGGCGCTGGGGGCAGGCGGGGCCCCACCCCGAGCAGGCTGGGGCAGGCAGGGCAGGGCCTGTCTCGGGCAGGGAGTGGATGGAGTTGATGGGCAAGCCTGGGCCTTGTTTTTGCCAAGATGGAAGGTTGAGGGGCAGCAGTGTGTGCTGTGGGGATTCCTTTTGTGGTGGGGCGAGGGGTGCCCAGCTGTGTACTTTCTTCCTCCCTATCACCTGTGCGTTTGATCTGCGTGTGCATCTGTGTTCCTCCTGTGTTGTACGCATGTATCCACGAGTCTGTGTGAGGATCTGGGGGACTGTGCAGGTGTAATGGGCCCCCAGGCGTGTGTGAGTGAGGGTCTTACATGGGTGGACCTGGGGGACTGTGCAGGTGTGATGGGCCCCCAGGCATGTGTGAGTGAGGGTCTCACATGGGTGTGTTTGTGGAAAGGCTGGGTGCATGAATGACTGTCCTCTCTGCACACTTGCTGGAAGGCCTCTGTGGCTTTTGTGGGTCATGTTTAGGGAAGACATCCATGTGAGTTAGTGCTCAGACAGACTTTTCTGGAAGGCCTGTGTGTGTGTCCCTCTTTGTGTACATGAATGGTCCAGGTATTGGACCTAAAGGGCAGAGGGCAATGACTGGCAGTGACTTTCCAGGGAGCGGTGGGAGGGTGGAGTGGTCTGGGTTTGGGATTGAGAATTGAATTAGTTTGGTCAGGTCTTTGGACTGATTTGCTTCTGCACTTTCACAACGTTTTGCTGCCCCATCACCCTTTTTTCCATGGTTCTCTGTGTGTGTGTGTGTATGTGTGTAAAATGACCATAAATCATTGTGAGTCTGTGTGTAACAATTCTTCTGACTCTTTTACATCTGTGCGATGTTTGTAACAATTCTTTTTTTTTTTGAGATAAGGTCTCACTATGTTGCCCAGGCTGCTCTCAAACTCTTGGGCTCAAGCAATCTTCCTGCCTAAGCCTTCCTAGTAGCTGGGACTATAGGCTTGTGTCACTGTGCCGGTATTATAACAATTCCTTAAGCCAGGTGTGTGTCTCATGAAATGTGCACTTGTGTGTGCCTGTGAGTCTGTGCAGGACCCCCACACACTGCTGGATCTGCACACTGACCATACCCAGCATTCACTGTGTGTGTGTGTGTGTGTGTGTGTGTTCCCTACAAAATGTGTGGGCCAAACAGAAAGCTCCCTGCTGGGGATCTGGCACACCTGTTGCCTTCTCCAAATCCCACATATGTTGACACTTGGCATTTTTCTGCTCCCACCCCACTCCCTCTCACAGCCACCAGGGATCCTCCCCTGGGACAGGAAGACCTGGGTGAAGTTGAGGACAGGGCTTCCCTGTGGAGTTGGCAGTTCCCCCCAAATATGCTTTAGTATAATGGGGTCAGTTGGAGGCTACCACTGGCAAGAATGTTCAGGGGACATTCAGAGTCAGTGGAAAGAGCATATGTCCTGGAAAAAGCATATGTCCAGACTCTCTCATATAGAGTTCCAGTATGACTTTGGGCAGGCCACCTTCGGTGCCTCAGTTTCGCCTCTGTAAAATGGAGGTGGTGTTTGTTTTTGGAGTTGCTATGAGAAGAGGTAGATAAGATGATCACAAAGCTCCTAGCACAGGACTTGGCACCTGGCAGTCTTTGAATAATTCAGTCTTTTTTTTTCTTCATTTCAAGGATTCCTTTGAGGTTCTTGCTTTGAGATCACTTTAAGATCACTTTGGAGATTTTGCAGGAAAGGCCGTAGGGGTTGGGAGACTCCTTGCAGCATTTGGTCTCTGACCTTCAGAGGCCCTGATCACGTGCAGGTGGTCAGAACCAGAGCAGGAGAATTTCTCAAAGGTAGCCCTGACCTGTCTTGGCCTCTTTGAGAA
Organism: Glaucomys volans; assembly: GCA_020662805.1. Classification (NCBI taxonomy): domain Eukaryota; kingdom Metazoa; phylum Chordata; class Mammalia; order Rodentia; family Sciuridae; genus Glaucomys; species Glaucomys volans. Next base: position 255,185 of record JAJEJO010048266.1, on the reverse strand, counting down.
CACCAAGGAGGGACACAGATATGATCTTGAAATGGTGTGGGTGAACTGATGGCACAGGGACCATCATGCAGACTCCAAAAGGCCACAGTCTATCAGCTGGACCCACAAAGATGGCTGAGAGAGGAGACAGAGGCACCCTCCCAAAGGAAAGGCACACAACTTCCCATTTCAAAGGGTCAGAAGTCTCCAACACCCTATGGACAGACACACAGATCCTCTGGAAGCACAGACACCAGACTGCGCTCCCCTAAAACCGGCCAGATTCTTCCAGAGATGGATTCCCTCCCAGGCTTACCCTGCACCCCACCACGCGCAGGGGCGGCGCCCCCGCTCCCCTGCTGACTCAGGCTGTCCCGGCTTAGCGGGCGGGGCTTGGGTGGGAAGCGGCCGGGCGCCTGTCCAGCTCCGGGGTGGGGTGGAGCGTGAGTCACCGCCGAAAGGCGCAGCCGGCGCCGCCCTGGGCCCCGCGGGCCGTGGGAGCGCTCGCGCCAGCCAATGGGCGTCTGCCACCCGGCCCAGCGCGCTGGCCCCGCCCCGCCGTCGGCCCACCGCCGCCGGCTCCCAAGGCCTCTGCGCAGCCCCGAGAGACCCCTGACCCGGCGCCCAGCCCGGGCCCATGGTCTCTGCCTCTGCAGGCAGGCTGCAGGAAGCAGCACAGGGTCTCAGGACACTGGGCCGAGGGTCCCAGCTCCTCTCCCAGGGCGCCCCTTCCTGCCACTCTTATCTCCTGGTTAGAGACTGGCTGGGCCCTGCTGCTGACAGGGGGACCTCTGTTCTGGTTCCTTCTTGCCCCTCTCTGTACTCTTCCCAGATTGTGTCTTGGGGGCACTCAGCCCCTTCTCGAAAGGGGACAGACTGCTAGGCTAAGGGACTGTGCTGAACGAACACTGGCATTTCCTTTTTCTTGATGGCAAAAGTTCTCCGTCGGGTGTTAGCCACAATACCTCCTCTGTTTTCCTCCTCACAAAATACAGCAGTCCCTGTACCCAGGAAGGTTATTGTTCTTGACTCTGGTAACCCCAGCTGCTGCAGGGCCTGACCTGTACCTGGGCTTTGACACACACTAACACGCAGACAATATGCACAGATTCACCAGAGCAGTTTAGACTGTGCAGACATATAGGGACAGATCACAGATGTGCAGATGTTAGGCCCAGATGCTCACGTATGTGATGTGAACGCACACATGTTAAGCAGGAGAGGGAAGCATCTCAGTTCTGTCCTTTCCTCATTACCAGACTTTTGGTCAACTACTGAATCTTTCCAACCCTGTTTCTTCACTTGTAAAATGGGGATATCTAGAATACCCTCCTTATAAGGATAGTTTCCATGGGAAAAAACCCCAATAAAGTGGGAAGCTATGATTCTCTCCCACATAGAGACACAATCTTCACGTACACACAACTTCAGACATCAACATGAGTACAGGTACACATCAACAGGTATATTTGCACAAAGAAACACAGACACAAACAGCTCCCCCTTCTTTCCCCAAGGAAAGCAGCAACCCCCACGACAGTCATAAAGCAAGTTTTACTGCCCAGGGTGTGATGGGAACTGGAGGCCCAGCTGGGTGGGGGCTGGAGCCTCCGCGTCGGGCGGTGCCTGCTCTGCCCAGGCTCCCACTCAGCCCCAGGGTCAGGACGCCTTCATTCCCCAACACACCCCTCTCTGTCCCCAAGAGCAGTCACCCCATCCTTTCTCTACTCTTGCCTGAAATCAGGCCCCACCCTCTCCAAACAGTCTGAACTCCAGGGTGGGGTTCCCCCAAGGGTTGGCCCCTGGGTGGCTAGTGGCAGGGCCGATGGCTTGGCTTTCTGGGGAACGTTTCAGGGTTGGCAGAGGTAGTCCTGTCCCCCCGCCCTCCCCCTCATCCTCTGGGCTGGAGGGTTCTGGTTTTTAGGATTTGGTTGCTCAGCCCCAGAAGCAGCCAGAGGAGGGTCCCTTTTGGTTCTGAGCAAGTTTCAGGCAGCCACTTTTTTACTTTGCCTGTGCTCTCGCTCCCTGTTTTTAGCTCTCACCTGACCTTCACCCCTCCCCAGAGCTGGGGAAGTTTGAAAATGGTTCTCTAGAGCTGCGGAGAGCTAAAAGTATTCCCTGCTCCCAGCTCTGGGTGCGAGGCTCCTTTCCTGTTGAACCACACCACACCAGCCTGGTCATCTCCACTTAGCATTTTCCCACGGCCCTAGTGTCCCCTCCCCCAACAAACACTTGATGATACTAGATAATCTTAGTACCAAGGACTGTTAGAGCTAGCCCCCGAGGTTACTGGGTCTGACCCTGAGATAGAGAGCCCCACATCTGAGGCTCCACTGGTTTTGTGGAAGCAGCAGTGAAACTGAAGCTGGGGCTTCTGTCTCCCCACCCAGAAAATTCCCCAGTCTCAGTGCTCCCACTCCCCTATTGTCCATTGTCATGGTGAGCAGGTCTGTGACCTCCTGGGACTAAGGCTGAGGTTGGAGACTAGAGCAAGGATGTCCTCTGGAACTGCCAGCCTGATGGTGGATGAGGGTGTCAGACTCTGGTCAGAGGAACTGAACATATCACATGGAAGGATCTCAAAGATTCTGGGAGGTTCAACAGACAGTTGCCAGGAGAAGGGTTTTGAAAGGAGAAGAGGGGCAAGGATAAGCCAAAGGGATGGCTTCTGGACTGTGGAGCTCGGGGCTTCAAGGGATGGGGGATGAGGCTTGCTGTGTCCCCTCCTGCAGTAAACTTGCTGGGGACTGGATTCTGGAGGTTGGCCATGAGGGACCGGGTGACTTCTCAGAATGTTCAGTACGACCAAAATAGCCAGAGGGAGGCCCAGATGCCTTGCCTGGACCTTCATGTAATGTCCTGTAGTGTAACTTCAGGGCTGGACACTGGTCATGCTCTGGGGTTGGTCTCCTTCAGGACACTGGAGGCAAGGAGATGATTTCCCCAATGCCCTGCCAACTTCAACCCTTCTATTCTACAACAACTCAATCCAAGCTTCCCAAAGGTCAGTTGGTCCCCAGTATCCCCACTCTGTCCTGCCAAAGGGTCCTTTGAGAAGGACTGGATGGACTTTTCAAATACCTAGTCTGCTTTCTTTTCTGCCCTCAGATTTCCTGTCCCCCTTCTGGCCCCAGGGCCTGGATGAGCCAGAGGGGTGGGACTCCCAGTTGGCAAGACTCAATTTTGCTGGCTGGGAGTTTTTCAGGGTGTTAATTAAAAGGAGCCACCCAGAGAGAATGACTTCACTTGTTCACACACACGCCCTTCTGCCCTGCCCTCCCCTGTGCCCCCATTCACACGCTGAGCCAAGGCAGGGGCGGCAGGTGGAGGAGCCCAGCGGCTAAGGCATGAGCATTGTGTATGTCAACAAGCAAAGTGCAGGCTCAGAGCATTTTTGACATTTTTTCCCTCAGTCCAATGTTGCCATCGCTGCATTTCCCTGACTCTTTCCCGCCCAGCGGAATGGGATGATTTGAAACCTGCTCTGTGTGGGAAAGGAACTGGTGTCTCCCAGGGAGTTCCCAGTAGCTCCATTGCTGTGGACAGGCCCCCTGTGGCTTGGCTTCAGTCCCACAGCCACAGCCCCTTCCCCTGGCTTCCCTACAGCCATGTGCGGTTCTCTCCAGTTCTGAGCAACCCTTTCGGCTCCCTAAATTCCTTCCAAAGTGGAAACCACAATCCCTCCTGCTGCGGGGCTGCAGGATGGGTGTGTGGTGCCCACGGTGGCCATGGGTACAGGTCCTGTACTAGCTGGACGGGTGTCTCTTACAGCCCAGAGCTCCCCGTATTCCTGCTCCGCTGCTTGGTACAATTCATGCTGACCCTCTTGATCTTGGCTACCTGGGAGCAGGATGTGAGCTTCTGGATTGTGTCAGGACCTGGTGGACCTTGCCCTGGAATTCTTGGTGCTAGGGAGCATCAGGCCCTGTCCTAGGCCAAGGGCACCTTCCCAGGAACCCGGCGGGGAGGAGCTAAAGCTTTCTCTCTGCCGCCTCCCTTTATTCCATGATCGTCCTGTAGGGGTCGCCCTAAGCCAGGCTTCTCGTCGGCGGCGGAGGCGCCTGCGTTCTTCAGACGCTGCGTCCCATCGCACGCCCCCTGACCGCCCAACTCGGGGCTCTCTCGTCTCTCTCTCCGGGTTCTCTAGTCCTCAGGAGTCCAGGAAGGGGTATGAGGAAGGGACAGAATGATGTGTGAACCAGAGGCTCTGAAGAGACGGGAGTGACAAGTGTTGGTGGCCAGAGCACATGCCATTCACATGCAAATGAAGCTGGCTGGTGCTCCCTGGCTAGGACAAGCCCTTATCTGCCCAGGCACCTTCTTCAGGAGCCCTGGGGTGGGGAGAGATTTATCTCCCTCTCCCCCATCCAGTGTCTCTGCTGGCTGCTCCCCACAAGTAACTTACCATGCTAGGGATGTGCTAAATGCTTGCATGGCCCCCCAAAGGACCACCATCCTCATTTCATATACGGTTCCTGTGGGGCTGGATGAACGTTTCCAAGTCTGTCCCTTTCCCTCTACAAATCAGGTGTCAAGTGAGTTTGAAAAAACTGTAACAGGGCGCGCACCTCACCCCCCAGAGAGCAGGGTTCTCCTGAGAGCTCCCTGGAAATGCCAGTGGTCGCTTGGATCTGTGGTTTGGTGCAAAAAGACAGATAGTCTTATATGGTAGGGGCTCTAAAGAAGGCATGTTGACTGTTTCCCAGATCCTGCGAGTGACCTCTCCCTGCCTGGCCTAGGTCTCCTGGACCTAGTCCAGCTGCTTACTTCCTTTGTCCTCGCAAGGATGGTTTTAGTGGTCTAACTTCAGTCCCCTTGACTCTATGACCAGCCCCTGGGGGTGAGCCAGGCTTGCCAGGGAATTTATTATTATGCTACTGGGGACGGAACCCAGGGGCGCTCTACCATGGAGCTACATCGTCAGCCTTTTTACATTTTATTTTGAGACAAGGACTCTCTAAGATGCTGAGGTTGGCCTTGAACTTGTTACCCTCCTGTGTCAGCCTCCCCGGTTGCTGGTTTACAGGCGTGTGCCAGAGTGCCTGCTGCCAAGGAGCTATTTAAAGGGGTTTGGTGCAGTTTCTGAACCTCTCTCTTGCAGAAGGCCTTCAAGAGGGCTGGGGGCTGCAGGTGACACTTGTCACTTTCCCTTTCTCAGAGTAGAGTCCCAGGTAGAGAGAAAAGGCCTGTGATTTTTGTCACTGTTTCTTCCTGGCACTTAGCTGGGCCTGGGGAAACTGGGATGGGGCTGGGAGTGGGGTCCCAGGTGAAGTCTGCACTGTCCCCACCTCAGTGCGTTCTGCCCCAGGCTGGCCTGTGTGGACCCCCCCCCCCAACACCCTCAAACACCTTCCCTCCTGCCACCTTCTTCGTTTCCCAGGCCCTGCCATCTCTCTTACCTGCCACACCTTGCCAGGTCCCGGCCTGTGTCCCCTCTCCTGACTCTGTCTAGGTGCCCCCTTCTCTGTGCCTGCTCTTTTGGGCACGTTGGCTGGCCACTCTGGAGTGCTCCTCAGTTCTCTTCCCAATAGGCCCAGGGGTTTGAACAACGCCCCCTGTTGCTGGGAATGAGGAGGCTGGAGGAAGGAAGCCCTGGCACATTCCAGGTTTTGGGATTCTTGGTTGTCAGGAAGCTGCTCAATATCTGGGTTCCTTGGGGTCTGAGACCCCTGGCCAGTGGTGGCCATGAGGCAGGGTGCCAGGCCTCTTTGGGCAGTGATGTTGCAGGATGACATGTATCAAGGGGCTCAGTCACACACCTTCAGTTCCACCATCTCTGCCGCACAGCACAAAATGAAGTGTCCTTCCTCCCTAGCCAGGTGTCACAGAGACTGGGGCCCTCCTCATCTCTTCTTTCCTCCACTCAGCCATTTCTCCTCTTTCTTCCTGAGGCCCTCCTGCTCTCCTTTGCTAGAAGTCTTTGCCAACTGCTTAGCCCTCTGTTACCCCTACCATCAGGTCTGAGCATCTCTCTCTCTCTCTGGGTTCCCACTGCTGAGGGGAGAACAAAAGGGGTGTAGATGCCAGCTAGAGAACAGGCAGATGCAGGGATAGACTTTGGAAAGGCTTCACACACAGACCTGCCTTCAAATTCCTGCTCTACCACCATTGGTGGTGTGATCCAGGACAAGTCATTTAGCCTGACTGAGCCTCAGTTTCCCCATCTATAAAATGGGGTTAATCAGAGGTATGATACGTAAAGCACCTGGTATTAAGTGATGATCATACTGTGTATTATAGTATTAGCAACTGAGACAGCTTCCTGGAAGAGAAGCCAAGAGAGGAAGGGCCCTTCTTGATAACCCACCCCTGCCTCTGAGAGGCTCTTTCCCCCCAGGATTCCCTCCTCCAGCCCTCTTTCCCAATTTTGCTTCTAAAGTGGTGCTGGTGGGCTACCTGCTCCTGGGAGGGGCTGGCCATGGACTCTGAAGCTGCCCCTGTTGCCCTCTGGCAGGGAGCTGCCTGCTGTGGGGGTCAGGCTTGCCCAGGCAGGTGGCAGGTACTCTTAAGCCTGAAGAGGAGCTTGAACTTCCAGTCAGCGGTGGGGAGCTACCCGAGGCCCCCAGAGGGGCTGGGGAAGAGCCCAGGAGCCCAGGGTGAGTGGGAGGTGTCCTCCCACCCCCGCCTGGAGGGTCTTGCTAGCAGGGGACATTTCCAGGGAGCATTCCTGGGCAGGAGTGGGGGTGCAGCATGGTTGGGGTTTCTGACTTTGGTTTCCTTCCTGAGTTTCAGGTTTGATCAGTGGGGCGGGTTTCGGGCTGGGCTGAGTTAAGCCAGCAGCTGAAAGCTTTGAAAGAGAAAAAAAAAATCAAGGCTGTTCCAGAGTCAGGGACATGGTCCCCTCAGCTTGGGACACTTTTTTCTCTGGTGAAGCTTCCATACCAAGAGATGTGTGACTGTGAAGGGGTGGGGAACGTGGGCACCACACATGACTGTGTGCACTGCTCTCACACATTTGCACCCACGGCCCGATGACATTCTCATGCTCACAGCCCCCCCACGATACCGCAGCGTCCAGGGTACACTCGCCCCCACCCTTCCACACACACAGCTAAAGTGCGCATTTACACACTCACCCCTGTGCTTCACACACACACACACACACACACACTCCTACACACTCAGGTGCTCATGTTCATTTACAAGCTCCCTAAGATACACCCCCACGTGTTCACACACACGTCTCTACATGTCCTCGCTCTCCTTCTCTCTCATCACAGGGTCAGCGGGATGGTTGTCCTCAGAGCAGGAGTCCCAGGAAAATCAGCATGTAGTAGGGCAGGCCTGCAGGGGAGTGGGGGGCTTCCTCATAATAACAATGGTAAAAGCTGATAGTTGGGGGCACCGGCTGTGCTGAGAATCTTTCAGACTCTACAGGTATCATCTTGTTTAACACACACAACAGCCCTCTGACATAGGAATTATTATCCCCCCATTATAGGTGAGAGTGTGGAGGGAGACTCAGAGAGGTTAAGTCACCTGTCTGAGGTCACTCAGCTAGGCAGTGGTGCAGACAGTATGGGAACCCATGTAGTGTGACCCCTGAGCATCAGCCCAGGGCTCCCTGATTCTCTAACTCACATTTGTGTTCTGCCCAGGGCATCTCCAGGATGCCGGGAGTTAGCTTACAGGGGGGTGACATACTGTGAACTTTCCCCAGTTCAGCCAGGCCAGCTGGGCTTCTCAAAGTCCAGAGAAGGCCTAGCGGTCACCAGTGTTTGGGTTCCTCTTGATTTGATGGCTTCTGGCTTTCTCAGGTCAAGTGACAGGCAGGTGGTGGTGCAGAAGGGACTTCCAGGGTCGTTGCCAGCAGCCCTTGCTTCTGTTGACGCTTAGCTACCCTGCTGCCTCCCGCCTGCCCCAGGCCCTTCCTGGCTGTGACAGCCTCGGCCGCCTGCAGGGGGAGTCCAGAGTGGGAGGAATCCAGCTCCAGCTCCTGCCTGACAGGGAATGCCGGGCACCGGTCTGTGTCCTGGAGAATCCTGAAACGGGCCAGGTCCAAGACTGGACTAGACCACACTGCCTGGAGAGCCGCTGGCTGGCTCCCAAGGGCTCCTCTGTGTGTGTGTGTGTGTGTGTGTGTGTGTCTGTGTGTGTGAGATGAGATGGCAGCTTCCAGCACAAGGCTCATGTTCCCCCTGGGAAAGAAACCAGGCAGTGAACTTGGTGAAAAACACCAAGAATCTGTGCAAAGGAACACTCAGGCACCACAGTGACCTACGTGGGTATTGATTGATACAGATGGGGAAATCCTGCTTAGATCCGTGTGTGTAATATGATCCTATTTATGGGAAATGCATATGGATAGAGATAAATGATGCTTACCCAGTAGCATATAGTGCTGTGTGGGATATAGGAGTACGCACACATATGTACATGCACACGTATATAGATACCTACACACGGTGCAAACAGATGTAACCACGAAATGGAAACCCCATAGGGTGTGGATTGCCATCTGTTTTGCTTGCTGCCATATCCCCAGTGCTGGGATACACATTGGAAGTGTACGTCAATATTTATTGACTGAATAATATTGAAAGATATTTGTGTATGGAAAAATCTAGAAGGTCATACACCAAAATATTAATTGTGGCTCCTTCTAGGTGGTAGTACTTTTGGGAGAGCCTGTTATTTTAAAACATTCAGTTATGAGCTGGGTGCACCCGGCACATGCCTGTAATCCCAATCTTCCGCAGGCTGAGGCAGGAGGATTCCCAGTTCAAAGCCAGCCTGGGCAACTTGTGAGTTCCTGTCTAAAGTAAAAAAATAAATAGGGTTGGGATGTAACTCAGCAGTAGAGCAGCTTTGGATTCCACCCCCAGGACTGGAAAAAAACAAAAAAGACCCCAAAAAGACAAAAAAGAAAGTTCAACAATGAGATTGTATTACTTATTAAAAAAAGGAAGTGTCATAAGACTTAAGATCTCATTGCTCCTCTACATATTTGGAGTGACAGGCGAGGCTTTAAGAAGTCAGGCAGTGGGAAGGATCTGCTTGTTCTGTCCCCTCTGCTTTTCCACCAACATCTTTCTGCCCTGGTTCCCTGTCCCCTCTCCAGCCACAAGCCTCAGTTGGCTCAGCTCCCGAGGGTGGCTTTCATGCCACCTGGCAGACAAAGCCACTGGAACATTGGAGCAGGCTGACTCAGGAGCTGGGGGTGCTGGCAGCACCGCATCCTCCCCACCTGCCAGGCCTGGCCAGCAAGCAGGTGCTTCCAAATTCCAGGAGCAATTCCAGGACTGATGTTGCAGCAGGAAGGATTAAGGTTAGACCCAACAGCTCCCTGACAGCTAGACAGGTCAGCATGTCACAGAGCCAGCTTCTTTTCCTGGAGGCTGCTCCCCTCTCGTTCTTCCCTAGAGGGGATTGGTCATTGATCTGAAGCACCCAGCACAGTGCTTGGCAGTGGGCAGTGCCCCGTCACTGTGAATGTGTGCATGATGGCATTGTGAGCTTGTCTGAAACAGGGGTGTTGTGGTCCCCTTCTGTGTGTCTCCAGTCTCAGGGTTTGTTCTAGGATGAAATGAGTCCTGGCCTAGCCAGTGCTAGTCCCAGTCTTTCTTTTTTTATTTTTTTGAATCGGGGTTGGAACCCAGGGGTGCTAAACCACTGAGCCACATCCCCAGCCCTTTTTATATTTTATTTAGAGACAGGGTTTTGCCGAGGGTCTCACTAAGTTGCTGAGGCTGGCTTTGAACTCAGGATCCTCCTCCTTAGCCTCCCGAACCTCTGGGTTTAAAGGCGTGCACCCCCATGCCCAGCTTAATCCCATTCTTTCTGTGTGACCTGGGCAGATTGCTTTTCCCTCTCTAGGCCTCAGCTTCTTCTGCAGTGAAACAAGGTGTTGGACAAGATGATGTGTTAGGTCCCGTTGCTCCTTTAAGAGTTGTTTTCCTTTGCCACGTAGGGGGTCAAAACCACACTCCCGCCCCTGGTCCCTCTGCTGTCATCCTGCCGCTGGCAGGTGTGGTGGCCATGCAAGATGTGTTCCCCGTCAGGTTGCTCTCTGGTCACCTGTTGGTCTCTGGTTATGTGTCATTTAGCTTTTCTGAACTAGAGTCTACATTTCCCAAAGGCAGTCGTGCAATCTGAACCGGTTCTGTGTCACCACAGCATACACTGGACTGGCCACAGCAGGCCCTGGGTCAGGCCTGCCAGCCTGGCCTGGGCCCAGCAGACCCTACCCTCCTGGGACTCTGGAGGAAGGCTGCCTGGAGGAGGAGCCAGGGTTTCCTTCTGGGTGGAGGTGGGCCACAGGGTGGGGTGCACCTCAGTGGGATGTAGTAGATTCAAGAAAGGCGAGTTTCTTGCTTTTCAGAATAGGTTGGAAGAGATTCCTCAGTCTCCCCTGTCCCCTTGCCCACCTGCTTCTCATGACCTCTCAGCCGGAAAAGCCCCCTGGACGGATCTCTAGTCTCCCCCAGCAGGCCGGCATAGGACCCTGCTCTTATTTTCCTGGTTGTGTGTGTTCGGGTGTGGGGACTGCTGTGTCCGTCAGAGCTTCCTAAGCTTTTTCTGGGCTAATGGTCCCTAGTAATACATTCATTTACAACCATGGTCCTACAGGACTTGCACACACCTCCCAATTTCCCAGTGTGATGTGACCCTTCCTGCCTGTGATACAGGTTCATGGGCCAGTCCAGATCTATTCAGTGGGTTTCTCAATCCGTTAGTGGCTTCGAATTTGTAGTTTTGAAAATATTGCTCTTTTCTCAGACTGAAGTTCCTTGGGGAAGGGGCAGAATCTCTCACCAACCCCTCTGCCCAGGGCAGGGCTCTCCAGATGACTGGCGAGGGGTGTAGAGGGGGAAGCTGGTGAGGTGGTCGCCGGGGAAGGGAGTCAGTGTGTCTACCCGCCTCCCCCATCTCCCAGTCCAGGAGTCCCTGAGGGAGCCTCAGTCATCCATTCCCAGGGTGTAAGAATGCAGGAACTTTCCCCTACAAGTTGCCTTTCCGCCTGTGGGGTGTTGGGAGGCTGCCCTTAGCAACGTGTCTCCTAATATTTGCGGGTCAGGAATGGTTGCTAGCGGCAGGGCACCCGACTGGCTGAACCTGATGGGAACCAGTGGCAGTGGCTGGGTGCTAAGCCCTGGATGGGCAAGTCAGGACTCTGAGCTCAAGTCTTCTGGCCTGAACACTTCCCTCTTCCCCTCTCAGAGGCCCCAGGCTCTGTCCAGGAACACGTCTGATGGTCCCCGACTCCCAGTCGGAAATGGCCTCTGCCTTCTTCATCCCTAGTCCATGGTGTGCTGGAGCCAGCTCGCCTAAACTCACTCCAGAACTAACCATGGGCCTCTCTTCCCAACCCTGCATTCACAGCCTCACCTGGTAGCTTGAATCAGCCATGGTGGGAGCATTCACAACACTGAAAATGGCAAAAACAGGGATTTTCCACCCAGAAAGCCAGCTGCGTAATGACAGCACACCACTGCCCGAGCCGAAGCTGCCCCAGCCCTAGCAGAAAGTAGCAGGGTCTCCTCTCCCAGCCCCACGCACTGAGGAAGCTTCTGGTGCTCTTTGTTACATAAGGAAACACATACCCATCCATGCTGCACCAAAGCATTTTAGAGGATGCGATGGGCTTCCTGAGAATACCGCCCGGATGGTGTGCATTTAGAGGGGCTGGGTTCATAGCCTGACTTGGCCCCTTTGCATCTTTGAGATATTGGACAATTATTATTATTATTTTTTAAAAATTTGTTTTAGTTGTCAATGGATCTTTATTTTGTTTTTTGTTTATATGTGGTGCTGAGAATCAAACCCAGTGCCTTACACATGCTAGGCAAGTGCTCCACCACTGAGTTACAATCCCAGACCTTGACAATTATTTTTGTTTGTATCTGTAGAGTGTTTAAAAATCATACCCACTTCTCAGATTGTGGTGAGGAAGAAAGGGAATGCAAAGATCCAGCTCACTGTGTGGCACTCAGAGGGGGTCTCTAAAGAATTTTTAAAAGTGTTTTGTAAGCTGGACATGATGACACATGCCTGTAATCCCAGCAACTACGGAGACTGAGGCAGAAGGATGGCAGGTTGGAGGTTAGCCTCAGCAACTTAGTGAGGCCCTAAGCAGCTTAGGAAAACCCTGTCTCAAAATAAAGGGCTGGGGGTGTAGCTCAGTGGTAAAAGCCCTTGGGTTTAATCCCAGTCCCAACAAACAAATAAAATAAAAATAAAAGCATATATATATACATATATATATATATATTTGTACTGGGGATTGAACTCAGGGGCGCTTGACCACTGATCCACATCCCTTTTAATGTTTTATTTAGCCTTTTTATGTTTTATTTAGAGACAGGATCTCGCTGAGTTGCTTAGGGCCTCACCAAGTTGCTGAGGCTAGTTTGAACTCACAATCCTCCTGCCTCAGCCTCCCAAGCCACTGGGATTACAGGCATGCACTACCACACCTGGTAAAATAAGTGTTTTGAAACGGCAACCACATTATGCATGTGAATGGGTTATTATTACTCCAGAGTTGGCATTGTCTGTCACTCCCACCCTTCTCTTGGAATGTGTGGACCTAGACAAAAATCTGGAACTCTCAAGGCAAAGCTTTGCAAATCCCTTCCCTCCAAGGCCTCTGTAGAGGGAATGTGGGTTTGAGGGCCTTTTTACCTGGACAGGGAGAGGCTCACCTATAGGGACCCCCTTTCCCGTTGCAATAAGCTCACTCTCCAGGTGGCTGCCACCTTCTTGCAGTGCCAGTTCAGTGAGGAGAGCAAGGACTGCCTGCCCCCAGCCAGTAGACAGGAGGGGACCGGGGTCAGAGAGTGCCAGCCTGTGTGCGGCCTGGCCAGGGCGAACCCCTGAATCTGCTCCGTCCTTGCTCTTGCCTGGTGGGCCAAGAGAGGTGCATGTATGAGAAATGGGAAAATAGCACATCCAGCCCTGTCTGTGCCGGCTCTGGAGAAAGCCTTCCAGTGTCCGTCCGTCCATGTAGCATGAGGTGTCACCTTGGCCAGTTTCCTGAAGGGGCCGCGTGAGCCATTGGAGAGCAGGGCACACTTGGGTGGCATGAACATACACTCTGTATTTTGATTGTTATATTGTATTTGAATATGAATTAGAAAATTAGAATTAGCACCCAGAACCCACAATGTCCAGGACGCTATTGCTTAGGGTCGGGGCAAGAAAAAGAGTTGATTTAAATTCTGTTTAGAGAAAAATCGCAAGTCCATTAGGGCGCCTGGGGATGCGAGATGGAGAGGTGACCCAGGCTGCGTGTGAATGCTGGTGTTTGGGACAGTCAGGATATTCTGGGCTAGAATGTGGCCTATATTTCTCAACTGAAAAAATCACAGGTGGGACGTTTCCGTGGTGTCTGGATGAGGGACACCCCTACTGGGCCCTGCGTGCTGGGGCTGGCAGGCTGTCTAAGGCGGGGCTAGGACATCAGAGCCTCTTCTGTTCAGTCTTCCTCAACCAGCGCGGTAGAAGCCAGTCCTTCGTTAGCCTGGGAAAGCCTAGGGGACAACGTGTGGGCGGCCCAGCCTCCCCTGGACCTGGGCTGGGCTCCAGCCGCACTTCCCAGCCTCGGCTGGCTTCCTTCATGCCTGGGAAGCCTCCCACCCCCAGGGGATGACTTTCATTGATGCAATACCTACTGCTGGTGCTCCAGGAAGACGCCAGCTCCTCCACGTGTACTGCGGGGCCTCCAGCGCTTTCTTGCACTTACCTGATTTTCACGTGGGTTCTCCACACCCTCTCTCTCACCAGCCTGCAAGTTCCTCTATGGCAGAAATTTTTACTCATCTTCATTTACCTGGGCTAGCCTGGTACCTGGCACCTGGTAGGAGCTTAATAACTGTTGAGTGAATGAATGAATGTTGAGGGATGAGCTTGTTTTGTGTTTGCTGCGTGACTTTAGGTAAGTTGTTCCTCCTGTCTGGGCTTCAGTCGACTAAGTTGTCTCCCCCTCCCTTTTTTTTAATCAATGGACCTTTATTTATTTATTTATTTATTTATTTATTTATTTATGAAACTGGGGATTGAACTCAGGGGTACTTGGCCACTGAGCCACATCCCCAGCCCTATTTTGTGTTTTATTTAGAGACAGGGTCTCACTGAGTTGCTTAGTGCCTTGCCCTTGCTGAGGCTGGCTTTGAACTCGCGATCCTCCTGCCTCAGCCTCCCAAGCTGCTAGGATTACAGGCATGCGCCACCATGCCCAACTATTTTATTTATTTTTAGGTGGTGCTGAGAATCGAATCCAGTGCTAGGCAAGCTCTCTCCTACTGAACCACAACCCCAGCCTTCCCCCCCTTTTCTTTAGTTCTTTTTAGTTATACATGACAGTAGAGTGTATTTTGACATATCATACCTGCATGGAGTATAACTTCCCATTCTTGGTATTGTACATGATGTGGAGTTACACTGGTCATGTATTCATGTGTGAACATAGGAAAGTTATGCCTGATTCATTCTAGGCTTTCCTATTTCCATCTGAACTCCCTTCCTTCCATTCCCCCCTGTCCCAATGTGGTGAACCTCTACCCCTCCCTTCCCCCAATCCCCCACTAATGTGAGTCAGCATCTGCATATCAGAGAGAAATTCAGCCTTTGGTTTATGGGGATTGGCTTATTTCACTTAGCATGATAGCTTCCAATTCCATCCATTTACCTGCAAATGCCATAATTTCATTCTTCTTTATGACTGAATAGTATTCCATTGTGTACACATACCACCTTTTCTTTCTTCTTTTTTAATTTTGACTTGCATCTATTTACTTTATTGAGCACCTAAAGGATTGCATTCCACAGATGTTGTTCTACATGCATTTTTTTTCATTTAGCAATATACTCTGGAAGTAATTTCTTATCAATACATATAGAATTGTTTTAAAAGTTATTTCAAAATTCAGCCAGACTTTACTTATATAAAGTGCACAAGTCTTAAGTACTCAAATCTTAAGGGACTCAGTGATTTTTTACATGCGTTCTCATCTCTGTAAACACCAACCCTTCATGACACAGGGCACGTTCACTCCCCTAGGGCCCTGTCGTCCCTCCTGAAAACATCCCTTCTAAATATCCACAATTGCAACTACAGTTCTTTTTAATGGCTGCATGGTATTCTGGTGTATGGATATAAAAGCCATATATTTCCAATGTTTGCTGTTACCAATGATAATACAGTGAGTACCCTTAAGCGTATGCCATTTCTTATCTTTTCACCCTGACAGGCAAGCAAAAAGTCATTTTAAACAGGGTTTTTTACTACTTTTTCTTGTCATTTCTGCATTTTTTGTCAGTAGAATTTAGGATATCAGATATCAGTTCAACAATGAATAAGTTAATAAGTTTATTCACTGTTTAATTTTTTATTCGTTCTAATTAGTTATGCATGGCAGCAGAATGCGTCTTGACTCCTTGTACACACATGGAGCACAACTTTTCATTTTTTTGGTTGTACACAATGCAGAGGCACATCATTCATGCAGTAATACATGTACATAGGGTAACCATGTCCGTCTCATTCCACCATTTTCCCATCCCCAAACCCTCTCCCTTCCCCCACTCCCATCTGCCTTATCCAAAGTTCCTCCATTCTCCTCCCCCCTGCCCCGCCATTATGGATCAGCATCCACTTATCAGAGAAATCATTTGGCCTTTGGTTTTTCGGGATTGGCTTATTTCGCTTAGCATGATATTCTCCAACTCCATCCATTTACCTGCAAATGCCATAATTTCATTCTTCTTTAAACTGAGCAATATTCCATTGTGTATATGTACCACCTTTTCTTTATCCATTCACCTGTTGAAGGGCACCTAGGTTGGTTCCATAGCTTGGCTATTGTGAATTGAGCTGCTATAAACATTGATGTGGCCGTGTCACTATAGTGTGCTGATTTTAAGTCCTTTGAATTGTTCCCTTTAACACTCACATTCCTGGGTCTCTGAGAAGAGCCCAGTGTGGTGTTTAAGGGCAGAGGCTGTGTAGCCTAACTACCCGTGTCCTTTCCTGGCTCTGCGGTTCCATAGCTGTCTGGCTGTGGGCAGTTACTTGTTGTTTCTGTGACTTCCCCTTCTGTGAGGTGGTGCCGATGTCAGCGCCTGCCCCAGCGGGTGTTGGGGTTGAATGCCTCACATGTGTAAAGCTGACCTGTGAACCTCAGCCTCGAAGCTGCTCGGGACACTGCTGTCCTGATAGTCACTGCTGATCAGACAAAGGCTCTCTGGGACTCCATGAGACATCAGCATCTCGCCTGATGCCCTTGCAGGCAAGATGGGGAGATGGGGTCTGAATCAAAGCACAACTGGATGGATTCCCAAATGCAAGGAGGGTTTCTTGTGGGGTGGGCCACAGGGCTCTCTCCTCACTGTCCGCCAAGACCATGCTATTGGATCAAAGCGAAAGGGGAATTTCCTACCATCACTCCCACAGCCAGGGCAGCCCCTCTTGGGAGCCCTGTGCATACCTCGAATACCGCTGGACTGGGTTTTCTCTGAGCGTAGGGAGAGGCCTGGTCCGTCGTGTATCTCCTGCACTCCGTAGCTCAGTGTTCCGTCAGTAGCAGATGCTCAAATAATAACATGTGCAATAGCCGGGCGCGGTGGCGCACGCCTGTAATCCAAGCGACTTGGGAGGCTGAGGCAGGAGGATTGCGAGTTCAAAGCCAGCCTCAGCAACTTAGCGAGGCCCTAAGCAACTCAGTGAGACCCTGTCTCTAAATAAAATACAAAATAGGGCTGGGGATGTGGCTCAGTGGCCGAGTGTCCCTGAGTTCAATCCCTGGTTCCAAAAAAAAAAAAAAAAAAAAAAAACCACGTGCACACATGCACACATGCCATATTTATCAGATGTGCAGATACTTCCCGGCTTCGGTGGGCAGGTGGGGTTTGGGGAGGGGTGACTAATGCTGCAGAGATGAGAACTGAGGCTTAGAAGGCTCTCCAGAGGCTGGAGGACGCAGGGAATCAACAAAATGAGACTGAATGGAGATTCACTCATTCAACAAATTTTTATTGAGCACCTGCTGGATACGAGGCACTTAGAGAATATAGAAGTAAACCAAAGAGACAAAGTCCCTGCCCTCATGGAGCTTACAGTCTAGAGCAGGGAGACCGATCAACAAAATGAGTCTTTAAAACTCATTTTAGGAAGGGATATATATATATGTGCTAAGTAGAAAGAAATACAGCAAGGAAGGGCATAAGTGGTGGCTGAGGGGGAATGGCCTTAGTATTGCAGTGTTGGTAGAGGGCAGTCAGGGATGATGGCACTTGACTGCCTGAAGGAGGCAGGCAGCAGCCTGGGTGGGTATCTGGGGAGGAGCTATCCAGGAAGAGGGAATGGCAAGTGCAAAGGCCCTGAGGCAGAGTGTTCCTGGAATATTTAAGAACAAATGGGAGAATAAACTAGGTTAGACCTTCTTCATGCTCTGCACTTTTCTCTGCTTATCATAATTACAGCTGAAGACTTGTCTAATTACCTATTTAATATCTGTTTCCTCATCAGACTCCCAGGTTTCTTGGTGTAGGGGCTGAGCCTGGGTCTCAGCTAAATTCCTAATTTTCAGCATAGCACCTGCACATAGTAGGTGCTCTATTTTGCTGAATCAGGTATATAAGTGATATTTGGGCAAAGAAGAAAAAAATCACTTGCACAAACAAGAATGGGTTGAGAACAATTAGAAAGAGGTCAGGGAGTCATAGCTGTGGCCAGGGCCTTTCCTGGAGCTGGGGGAGCCCAGCAAGGGTTGCAGAGCATGGGTGCATTGAGGATGGTTGACATAGGGCAGGGAAGTGAGGGAAGGGAGCACCTGCGGCCCCTCGGCACTGTAGGGTTTGTCCGTGGTTCTGTAGCAAGAGCCCTTCGCAGTTTCGCTGCGGCAGGACTTGGGATCTCGTGCACCTCTGTGTGCTGGGACAGATCACAGCCGGCCAGGGGCCCGGTGCAGCCTCCAAACAGCTGTGTTTTTCTCTCCATCACGGCATGATCTTTTCAATTCATTCATTGTTTTTTCAGTCTTTTTAGACATACACGACAGCATGGACACGTCATGACCTACATGGAGTGTAACTTCCCATTCTTGTGGTTGTGCATGATGTGGAGTTACAACAGTCACATGTTCATACGTGAACATAGGAAAGTTATGTCTGATTCATTGTATCACCTTTTCCATTCCCATCCCGCCTCCCTTCCCTTCATTCCCCTTTGTCTAATCCAGTGAACTTCTATCCTTCCCTTCCCACTCTCCCTTATTATGGGTTAGCATCCACATGTCAGAGAGAACATTCAGCCTTTGTTTTTTGGGGACTGGTTTATTTCACTTAGCATAATAGTCTCCAGTTCCATCCATTTTCTGGCAAATGCCTTAATTTCATTCTTCTTTATGACTAATATTCCCTTGTGTGTATATACCAATGGATTTTCTTTATCCATGTATCTGTTGAAGGGCACCTAGACTGGTTCCATCCTTTAGCTATTCTGAATTGAGCTGTTATAAACACTTCATCACTGTAGTATGCTGATTTTAAGTCCTTTGGGTATATACTGAGGAGTGGGATAACTGGGTCAAATGGTGGTTCCATTCCAAGTTTTCCAAGGAATCTCTATACTGCTTTCCAGAGTGGTTGCAACTGCTTATTTTTTAAAGTAAACACAGGGAAGCATCTAGTATGGCAGCATTTTCAAATCTGGGGATTCAAGAAGGTCCCTTGGTATATTTTTCAATGGTTCAAATTCATCTCTTTAAACAGATCTCATTGATGCCTAGTGTGTTTCAGGCCCTGAGGGGAAAGAGTGGTGGACTGAACAGATGTTGTGTAGTTATGATTTCGTGTCTTGTGGTGTTCTCACAGAAGTTTGAAGGGTAGGCATGAGGAAGAGGGAGGAGGTTCATTTTTGGGCTGCTCTGTGGGGCTGTGGTCTGAGCTGGGTGGGGGTGGTTGCTCCAGCCTGTGTAGCTTTGTGGGTGGCCTTGAGCAAGTGGCTTAGATCCCAGAGTGAGGGCTCAGCAGATCTAGAGGTCATCTGTGTGACCTTGCAGGTCACCCAGGGTAGGGCGCACAGTCTCCACACCCCTCCCACACCCTCGGGCCTCAGAGTCCTCAAGTGTAAAACAAAGACTCTGGACCAGATGACACCAAGGCTCCCTGGCAGCTCTGATATTCAGTAAAATCCCAAATATGGGGAAGTTCCCTGAAGGTGGGGTTGGTCCAACGCCACGGGTGACTTCTGTCCTTCACCCTGAATGTGGTGAAGGAAGGACGGTAGAGTCTAGTTCACGCAGCCCCTTTTTCGAGCACATTCCAAACCCAGAGGGAAACCCCCAACTTGCCTCTGGAAAGTAGTCCCCAGGGCTCGGGTTTGGAGCTGTGTCCTCAGTGGAATCCAAGCCATTACCAGCTCTCCCTTGCTGACTCTGGGGCAGCTCCCTCTCTCCCTGGGGTCGCCTGACCCCCTCCTGGATCTTTCTCCTCCTCCTTCTTCCCTACCTGGTCCCTCATTCCTTGAAGCGCTTTGCTCTCACCATAAAGGCCCTGCCTCCCCTTCCCCTTCAGGGTCATCCCAGGGAGCTCGGGAAGGAGGAAGGGGCTTAAGGCTCATTCACTGTCACAGTCTGGGCCTCCGGGTGGAGCGCCTGTGGACTGTTCTCTTTGCTGGCACTCACTTCCTCATAGCATAGGTCTTGCTTGTCCAGCATGCTGGGTGTCTGACTGGGTGTCTGACTGTTTGAGTTTTGTTGTCCAAGGCCCCGGATTCCTATCTTCAGAAGGCACTGGCTTCTAGAAAAGGAAGGAATAGTCCTCTTGCCATTTAAAGAAATTGTAGACCTTCCTAAGAATCAGGGCCATCCAATTATTTAGGCCGGCAGGGGAGGAGCCTGCTGGACACCTTCCCCGGGGGATGCTGCCTGGGGTGTGAGGTGCAGGCCCACCTCTCTGCTCTGAGGCAGAGTCCCTCCTGTGAGGAACCCCACAGCCCGTTTCTGCTCCCAGTCCTCCTATAGCAGCCTTCTAAGTGCTGGTTTTCTTTCGGAGACTGGGTGCCTCTGATGTGTACCCCGGATGGCAGAGCTGCCCCAGGTGGATGGGCCTGGCACCGTGTGTGTGGGAGGGACAGGGACACAGGCTGGGCTCAGAAGCACTGTTCCAGGCCATCCTGAATGGAGCTACCTGCCTTAGCGGGTGGAGCCTCTTGGATGATTACTGGGTTGGGCAAGAGGAGGGACTGGGAAACCCTGCTTTTCTGTCATTTCCAAATCCTGAAGTGTCTTTTAGCTCACGATGGCATCAGTACTCTGTTCACCTCCTGGCTCCACAGTGCCTTCCTCCTTGGCCTCCTTCAGCGAGAGCCTCCTTTTAGAAGCTGCATTCACCTATGTTGGCCTCCCTAGGGCACTGTCATGCCTCGTCTGACCCCTTCCTCCTTCCTGTCCCCTGAAAATCCCTCCTCTCCTTTCCCCTCTCCTCCGGGAAGCCTTCCTTGAATGGCCTTCTGTACCTTTGCTCGGGGCTGTCCCTCCCCATTCCCCGCACTGTACTCCAGGTCCCCAGCTGCTTCCTTGACTTTAGGCCAGGCCCATCTGTCCCATCAGCCCAGGGCTCCAGGATAGGGCCTGGGTCTCCTTCTTCCTTGAGTTCTGCACGTGTGAGACGCCTATTCCTCAGGTGTGTCAGAGTAGGTCAGCCGGAGCCGGGTGACAGACACAGTCAGGCAGAGAGCATCCTGCTCTTTGAGGCCCAACCCAGGGACGGGAGGGGATAAAAGTCTCGTGCCAGGGCCCTGGGGCAGGAACACACACACCTTGACCATCCGTCCGTCTGTCTGCATCTGTGTGACTGTCTGTCTCTGCCATGTCTCTCTCCCCGTGCCGGACCCAGAGGGGCTTCAGCGCTCACTCGGCCTGTTCTGCTCTCTCAGGGGGCCACAGCAGGGGTAGCTTCAGCAGCAGGAGCCTCAGTTCCTTTGGCGGGTGCCGAGGGGGCTCTCGTGGGAGGGGATGGGGGTCGAGGGGAAGGCTGGGGGTGCGATTTGGGCAGGCGAGTCGGGGGCCTGGGCTTTCCCTGTGCCCTCCAGGGGGCATCCAAGAAGTGACCATCGACAAAAATCTGCTGACCCCACTGAAGATTGAGATCGACCCCCAGTTCCAGGTGGTGAGGACGCAGGAGACCCAAGAGATCAGGACCCTCAACAACCAGTTTGCTTCCTTCATTGACAAGGTGAGGGTCAACTCGACCTGGTCCCTGTCTCCCTCAGAGGAGCTGCTCTTGATGAACTGAGAGTGGGGAAGTCTCTCCTTCCTCTACCACTTTTCTAGTCATTTTGCAGCAAGGAAGTCCTCCTGCGGTCTGGTTATGCTGAGGCCCTGTTTTCCATGGCTGGGGCTCAGGGACGGAGAACAGCTGGCCTGCGGAGGGAAGACCTTCCCTGTTAGACTGTCCAATCATTTTGATGTGAGGCTCTGATGAAAGGCCCCCAGGCTCTTCCTGCCCTGGCTGGGTTGGAGGCCAGGGAAGGGGTGCTGACAGGAGGGTCCTTGAAGCTTTACTTTGCAGTGATTGTCCGAGGAGTCCCACAGGAATCTCAGGGACCCTGTGCTTGGGTTTCAGGTGCGGTTCCTGGAGCAGCAGAACAAGGTCCTAGAGACCAAGTGGCACTTGCTGCAGCAGTTGGGGGTGAGTGACAGCCCCCGGGGCCTGGAGCCCATCTTTGAGGACTACCTGGTTCATCTAAGGAGGCAGCTGGAGCAGTTGCAGAGAGAGCGAGGGGCTCTGGATGCTGAGCTGAAGGCCTGCCAGGACCAGGAGGAGGAGTATAAGACCAAGTAGGTACTGAAGTTTCCCGGTGGGGTCTGGGCAGATGGAAGGGGTCTGCAGCCTGAGGGCCTCCCACATGCTGGGTGCCCAGAGGTACATGACTGTCCTTCCCTCTCCTGCTCTGCGTCCCCTTTTCCCTGACTCACAAGGACCCCACCTGCTACAGGTAGAGGGGACTCCATAGCCCTCACTTCCACCCAGGTTTGGAGAGATTCAGAGGAAGGTTGGGGTGACCTGTTTCCAGTGGGTCAAGGCCCATTTCCCACAGGCCCCAGCTGCAAGGGCCCATGTTTCTGGGCTGGGAAGGGCTTTTTAGACAATGCCTTGGTTTTTTTTTTTTTTTTTTTTTTTTTTGAGAAATTCTTGTTTAGCAGGCTGTGGGTTAAAGTGACTCAGATATTCTCTGGTCTCAGAGGTGGAAGGAAATCAATTTATTGGGATCATCCCCAGGCCCAGGGCATGAGTCACAGCTGGGCTGTGGTTCTGGGCTCCCAGGTAGGTCACCTGGTAGTGTGGAGAGAGCCCTCGACTGGCAGGAGGCATGGGTGGAGAGACTGTGGCAAGAACCAGCTGTGTGGCCTGGGCAAGCCATCGTTCCTCTCCCAGCCTCAGTTTCTATATCCAAGCACTGGGAAAAGGTCACCCACCTTCTTACCCCCCAGAGCTATTGGGAGTGGGCTCTAAGGAGGAGGAAGGAAGGCCCTGGAAGGAGACCTGGGTTCTGGGTCTGCTATGGCTGGCTGATCAACGGTGGGACCTTGGTCCAATCCTTTTCCCCTGATAAACCCAAACAGCCTACTGCAGATGATGGTGTGAGTGGCAAGTGAAAACAGGCATTTGAATGTGCCCTAGCAACTGTGAAGCAATGTTACTTATCATCATAGGGACATGGGCTGGAAGAGTGGACAGGGACATGGCTAGGAGATGACAAAGCAGGAAAGCAGAAGGGGGCTGGCCAAGGTCCTTCTTTGGACCCTCTAAAGCCAGGGAGCCCTCCTCAGGGAGGGCATGCTGGGAGGAAGGGCCTTGGGCTCGCCTGGCACCTCACTGTCCTTTGCTACTTACTTGGCAGGTATGAGGAGGAGGCCCACAAGCATGCCACTGTGGAGAATGACTTTGTGGTCCTTAAAAAGGTGAGGGGGTGTCAAGAGTTCCAGTCAGATCCTGAGCCCCACTGTGTATGGAGCCTGGTCCTCGATGGGGAGGCAGAAGGTGGAGATCCCGAGTGAGGACACCCCACCCCTCTACCTGCAGGCCCCCCATCCCCTGGGACATGGGACATCTTCCTAGACACAGGGACATTAAGACAAGATCCAATTGAGGCCCTACATGATGAGCTCTGGGTATCACTGCAGGAGTGGGTGGGGAAGGAGTGGGGTCAATCAGGGAAGCTTCCAGAAGGCAACATGGATCAGTGTAGGGCAAAGAAGAGAGAAGGACAGGGTGGGGCTGGAGGAGGAAGCCAGGGGCATCTGGAGAGTGGGCATTGGGCGGTGAGTGCCCAGAACTCTAAGCCAGTGCAAAGTTCACAAAGAGGAAGTGAAGGACACATGATTTCTGTCTCCTTGTCTCCAGGATGTGGATGGGGTTTTCCTGAGTAAGATGGAGTTGGAAGGCAAGCTGGAAGGTCTGAGAGAATACATCTGCTTCTTGAAGCGTCTGTATGAAGAAGTGAGGATCTGCCCAGGGCAGGCGGGAGCGGTGAAGGGGACAGTGGGAGCAGGCGCCCTGTGGCCATGCAGGGAGTGACCAGGAGTGGCTTGATTTGTGGTTATTGAAAACTTACTACGTGGATTGCTAGGTACCAGGGAATAACCAGAAAAAACCCACAAAGCTTGTTTTCTTTTGGAAGACACATAAGCCTTGGATAATGATGTCATATGATAGAAGGTGACAGATTCAATGGAGAACGGGGAAAGGAGGGCTGGGAATGTGGTGACTTCAAATAGGGCTTACTTAGAAGATAGAATTAGAGTGGAGGTTTGAAGGAGGTGAGGAAATTCATGCAGGTGGGCTTCTGGGATTGCGGGAAGAGGTTATGCCTGCAGACGCCATACTGGTGTCATTAAGCCAATGCAAAGGTCCATGTGCTGGAGCAGTAGGAGCAAGTGGGCGAGGAGAGTGATAAAGGGACAGAGTGATGGGAACATTTTGGGTCTTGAGGCCATTTCCTTTATGTCCAAGCTGTAAGGGTCACTAGAATATGGGCAGACATTCAGGCATCCTCCCCCACGTAGGGTTCCAGGGGAGAGGGAGCAGTGACTGGTGGCCACTGAGTCAGTCCTTCCTGTAGGAGCTGGGCCAGCTGCAGACCCAGGCAAGCGACACGTCTGTGGTGCTGTCCATGGACAACAACCGCTGCCTGGACCTTGATGACATCATTGCTGAGGTCCGCGCCCGGTATGAGGAGATCGCCCAGACCAGCAAGGCTGAGGCCGAGACCCTGTATCAGAACAAGGTGCTGGGGCCGGGGGGATGGCACGGTGCTGGAAATGGCTGGGTCACCATTTCCATTGGGGCTGTTCCATTGGGGCTGTTCTGATAGCCTCCGTGAAGGTCCAGGGTTGGGTGGGCAGGACCATATCCTCTGCAGGGCAACTGTGGGAGACAAGCTTGGGCTTCTATAGGCACAACTGCTATGTGGGGGCCTCAAGCAGTTAACCCACATTTTGAAGATGAGGATGTGAGGAGACATCTCCAAAGGTGGGGAGGTGATGTTTCCTCAGTGTTGGGGTCAAAGGTGGCAGTCTTGTCAACCACTGGTGTCTCCTCTGTTCTCCTCAGTACCAGGAGCTTCAGGCATCGGCCCAGATTCATGGGGACACCATGAAGGAAACCAAGGTCCAGATGTCCCAGCTGCAGCAAGCTATCAAGAAGCTGCAGAGTCAGATCGCCAATCTCAAGGAGCAGGTCAGGCCCCCCGGCCTCCGCTCAGTGCTTTGGGCCTCAGCTCTCCCCAGGTCCCCATCTCTCCCTGGCTAGCTCACCAGTGGGTTGTGGGAAGCCATGACACCTGGATGGGGCTTTGGATAATTTGGGGTGGAGAAACCCCCATGTATCCTCTGGGATGAATTCAGCTTCCTTCTGTGACTTCCAGGCTGTTTGTTGGCTTTTTCAGGAAAGGGCCCCAGTACTGCACAACCCTGGGGGACGGTTACCTGCTAGTCCACATCCAGGGGGACATCTTACTTTTAGCTTAATGGGTTCATGGATCTCTTTTCTTTTTCTTTTCCTTGTCTTTTATTTATTTACTTTTAAAAATTTATTTATTCATTTATATATTTTCATAGATTGCATTTTGATTCATTGTGCACAAATGGGGTACAAGTCTTCATTTCTGTGATTGTGCATGGTGTAGATTCATACCATTTGTATAATCATACATGTACATAGGGAAATGATGTCTGTCTCAGTTCACTGTCTTTCCTTTCCCCATCCCCTCCCACCCGATTTCCCTCTACACAATCCAAAATTCCTCCACTCTTCTCTTACCCCCATGTATCATCATCCACTTATCAAAGAAAACATTCGACCGTTGGTTTTTCGGGATTGGCTTATTTCACTTGGCATAATATTCTCCAACTCCATCCATTTACCTGCAAATGCCATACTTTTATTCTTCTTTATGGCTGAGGAGTATTCCATCGTGTATATGTATATCCATTCATCAATTGAAGGGCATCTAGGTTGGTTCCACAATCTAGCTATTGTGAATTGAGCAGCTATAAACATTGATGTGACTGCATCACTGGAGTATGCTGATTTTAAGTCCCTTGGGTATAAACCCTTGAATCTCTTTTTTAATCTCTTTTTTTTTTTTGACTCTTACTCTTCAAACCAAGCAGCAACTTAAGGTCAATCACTGAATATCCTGGGCCCCTTTTGGGAAAGGCCAGAGTCAAAGAAAAGTGCCCTCTTTAGGCAGGTGTCTCAAGCATCTGAGGGGAGGAGGGCAGGTTCAGGAAGGGCCGTGTTTCCCTGCTCCTTGCC
The DNA here is from genome assembly GCA_020662805.1 of Glaucomys volans. NCBI lineage: Eukaryota > Metazoa > Chordata > Mammalia > Rodentia > Sciuridae > Glaucomys > Glaucomys volans. Next base: position 229,442 of record JAJEJO010048266.1, on the reverse strand, counting down.
AAGAGCTAACTCCTAGATGGAAAGGGTTTTGATTTAATAAGTTCTCAAGTTTTTGCACTCAGATCCCCAAACCCAAAGAATAAATTTTGGGATCCACAGAGAATGGTGAGCAGAGACCGACCAGAAGCTGGTGGATTCTCTAAACAGGGCAGTTTGATGACCAAGTCCCACTCCCAAGCAAGCTCCCCTGGGGCAGGTTCTTGGAACATTGGCAGGCCACTCACTTCATCCCCAACATCCTCACGGCTGTCCTCTGGAACGAGATGAGAGATGAGAGGCTCAGGACTGGTCTTAGTGCTTGATTTGCTGCTTCAGTGTTTTCCCAAAGGACTTGGACCCTTGCGCTGGAATCCCCTGGGGGGTCTTTATGATGCAGATTCCTAGGCCCCCCAAGACCTGAGGAATCAGAATCTCCAAATGTGAGGGCCAGACACCTGTTTTGAAAAACAAGTCCACCACTGATTCAGAAGCCTGAGGTCTTTAGAGCCCAGGGCCAGCCCTGAGGAGTGTCTAGTGGGTGCCCAGGCCTCGGGATCATGGCCCCTCACGTGAAGCCATGAGCATTTCTCATAAGATCCCTCTTGGGGATCAAGTGCTCTTTTTCTAATGGCCTGGGTGCCCCTGTGCCAGGTCCCAAGTGCTGGATGCCAGCTGCCCCAGGTTGGCATCAGGTCCCCACTCTGCCACCCTTCACCTTTCTGAGCCTCAGCTTCTTCAGGTGTAGAGTGGAGATGACGTTCCCACTGTGGGTGACCCTGTGGGGGAACCCCTTCCTTCTTGGTGGGATGTGAGGCTGGTGAGGCTGGGAGCCTGTCCTCCCTGGGTTCCCTGCTAACTGGAGAACACAGGCAGAGGCTGCGTCTCAGACAGAAACTCAGTGCAGCGAGTTTGATGGACTGAGCGACAGGCAGAACGTTGAAACAGGGCTGTCCCCAGCAACGTAAGGACCCTGGCTGCCCTCAAACTGAGACTTGAGGATAAGGGCCCATACTGGACAGGAAGCCCTTTAAATGTTTGGTTTGTGGGGAAAGAAATGGGGAGGATCTCTTGAGCTCAAGGGAGTTGAATTGGTTTCCTAGGCAGTTGTACTGCCACTAACTTGGTGGCTTAAAACAACAGAACAGCAATGTATTCTTTTGCAGTTCTGGGGCTGCTAAGCCTGAAATCAAGGTGATTTATTTGAAGGTTCTGCTGTGGGTGGGGAGGTCCTTCCTAGCTTATGGTGGCTCCAGGGTTTCTCTCTCTCTTTCTCTCTCTCTCTTCTGTGCCAGGAGTTGGACCCAGGGGTGCTTAACCATTGAGCCACATCCCCAATACCCCCCCTTTTTTCTAAATTTTGAAACAGGGTCTTGCTAAGTTGCTTAGGGCCTCCTTAAGTTGCTAAGACTGGCTTTGAGCTTGTGATTCTCATGCCTCAGACGCCCGAGTCACTGTGATTACAGGTGGGTCCCACCATGCCTGGCTACTTTCCTTGTTTCGTTGCTGCATAATCTGACCTCTGTGTCTGTCTTAACACAGCTTCTTCTCTGTGTCTGTATACATGTCCTCTTCCCTTCTGATAAGGACACCAGCTGTTGGCTACAGTCTGGTATCATCATGAGGTCCTAACAAATTACATCAGTAAAGACTGCATTTCCAAATAAGTCACATCCTGAGGTTCTGGGTGGGCAGGAAAACTTTGGGGGACCCTATTCGACTCACTGCAGGAGCTAAGGAAGCACTGAGGCTATACTGTTCCTTAAAACTGTGGAGTGGGGTGGTCATGGATCATTTCGGGTTCATGAGGATGATATTCCTCTAGCCATATCCATAGTGGGTGCTTTGGGAGGCTGTGTTCGACTTACAGCCACTTTCTCCCTTATTTCTACTGCTTTCTAGAATGCCAACCTGCAGTCAGCCATTGCTGATGCTGAGCAGCGTGGGGAGCTGGCTTTCAAGGATGCTCAGGCCAAGCTGGACGAGCTGGAGGGTGCTCTGAGAATGGCCAAGCAGGACATGGCCCAAATGTTGCGGGAGTACCAGGAACTGATGAGCACAAAGCTGGCCCTGGACGTGGAGATCGCCACCTACCGCAGGCTGCTGGAGGGCGAGGAGTGCTGGTGGGGCATCTTGAAGGGACCTGGGAATATGTGGGAGGGTGGAGGAGGAGGATGGGATGCCAACAGAGTACTCTCCTTGCTGAAGGGGATTTTGAGGCCAGTTGCAGTATAGCATGTTCATCATCCCAGCAACTTTAGGAGGCTGAGGCAGGAGGATTCCAAGTTTGAGGCCAGCCTCAGCAATTTAGCAAGGCCCTAAGCAACTTAGTGAGATCCTGTCTCAAAACAAAAAGTAAAAAAGGCTGGGGATGTGGCTCAGAGGTAAAGTATCCCTGGGTTCAATCCCCAATATTAAAAGAAAGGTGTGGGGGGGTGGGTTCTGAGAGAGCTCCTGACACTGTGAGCCAAGAGCCATGGGATGCTTCTGGGAAGATTTTAAGTTGGGGACTGGGTTTTATATGCTGAGAGGATAGGGAGCTATTCTAGAGGCTTAGACACCAGGGGATATATTCTTTGTAGACTTTCTTAGCATTTCTTTCTCTTGTCCTTTCCCCCTAGGATGTCAGGGGAATACAGCAGCCGCGTCACTATCTGTGAGTATCTGGGGACTTTGAGAGTGGTATTCCCATGGGGCACTGAGGACCCTGCCGTGACCCTGGTTATTTCTTGACAGCAACAGTGGGAGGCAGTGCCGTGGTGTCTGGAGGAGTTGGTGATGGCCAAGTGGACACTTGTGGACTCAGAGGACTTGGCGGAGGCCAGAGAGGTGGCTTTGGGTCTGGCTGCTCCAGCATCGTGACTGGAGGCTTCAATGCCAACCCGGGCTCTGGACAGGGACCTGCTTTGGGTTCCTGCTCTGTGTCTGGCTCTGGCTTTGGTTCTGGCTCCACCTCCAGCTCTAGCCGTGGTACCATCCTGAAGAAAACAGTGGAGTCAAGTGTGAAGACGTCCATCACATACTGAGTGACATGGCACCCCCCTCCTGAATCCATCAGCTCCCATCTCATCCCCCAGCTCTGCACGGACAACTCCATGTCCAGTGCCTGCAGCCCAAACCAGCCTACATGGGTTTGAAGACAGTCAATAACATCCCACTCCCCTCCTGTTCTCAGTGCTCAGCCTGGCTGGCCTTGCTCTCCATATGGATTTGCATCTCATTTGCATGCTGCCCATCCCAAGTCAAGGTGCACCATGCCTGGTCCTCCAGACAGCTGACCACATTCTGTTCTTTCTCCATGGCCTTCAGGCTGAGCTGGAAAATCTCCTGGCTGGGCTTGGCCAGGCTACATCTATTCCAAACTTGTCCTTTAGCAGGAGGGGAGGGACTTGAGACCTGAGGCTGGAGGTTGGAACCAAGAGTGCGCACTCTTGTCCTCTTTACCCACCCACTGAGCACCCCGCTCCAGGTCTCCGTGAAGTGACAGCATCCAGTTCTTCCTGGTGCATCTTCCTCCATCTCTCCCCTGATTCCCCACTTCCTGCCCTGCCCCACATTTAACACAGGGCAAACGAAACTTGAGGGGCTGCGATGGGACTGGGGCTACTCTGGCAACTGCTGGGTATTGCGTTTCTCCCACCCTGCCTACTTCCAGCATGATCCCTCCCACCTCTGACAGCCAGATCTTCCTTCTCAGAGCCCTTGGTCTTTGGGGTCAGAGGGCAAGCCTCCTGTGACTAATTCAGATCTCCTATGCTGGGAAATGGGGACTTGTGGGAAGTCCCTGTGTGCCCATCTCTTCGTCTAGTCCCACCCCAGTGATGCCCTGGCTCCAGGTCTATGCAGGGCGGCAAGCATGGTTCTTGTTACCTTCCCCCACCTCTCATCTCTGTCTTAATTTGGTCCTTGAACTTCTGGGTAGGAATGCCCAGCAGGTTAATAGTTTAACACAGATGCTAAGCAATAGCTTTAAATATGGGTTCAAAGGACATTTTGGGGGAGGCTGAAGGGCAGAGATGAAGTTTTGCTGTGGCCATTCAGCCCTGCCCCCAATTTACACACCTCACTCAGGATGACATTTCTTTGTCATCCTGGAAGTGAGGACCAGAGAGCTAAGTCGACTTGAGTGGTAGGGGTGGTTATGGAGGTGTGGATGGAGCTGCCAAAGGAAGCCATGGAGCTCTTCATCAAAATGACCCCAGTTTTTCTCCTCCAGGAAATCTTCCTTAATTCCCTTGCCGAACCCTTCCTGTCCCCCGCACATTCGGGCTGCACTTGCTGCTGTCCTGAGCTCTGTGTCTGTCTGGGTCTTGTTGGGGACTCAGTTTCTCTGTTGGCCTGGGACCTCTGGGCAGGTTCTTCTGCACCTAGGAAGGGAATCTCGGCTTAGCGCATGCCTGGGGGCTCTGATGGGGAGTGGAGGCTGAAACGATGCCCCTGCCCCTCTCTCTTTCAGCTCCCACCCCATCCTCAGGCCTGTCTGAACATGAAGCTGGAAACTTCCCCTCCTTTCCTCTCTTTCAGGAAGCTCTGAAGGAAGCCAGGAGTGTGGGAGTCTGGGCTGGGGCTAGGAGGGGCTGGGGATGCCTTCTCCACCTTTCCCTGGCAGTCAGGTGGCTTCTGCCGTTGCTTCTTCCCCTTGTCCCTTTTCAGACTGAGGTGAGGACCTGGCTGAGCTCTCAACTCCATACCTGGGCTGTGGGGCATCATGCCACTCCTCAACCTGCATTAGGGGGAAGGAAGCCCTTTTCTTAGCTCCATGAATCTCTCCATCAAAATGACCCACGAAGCAGCTTTTCAGCCTTATGTGAAGGAGGCATGAGTGGGTGAGACCGTGACCCTGCAGCTGGACCTAGAGGACCAGGAGGTCAGACTAGCACCAGCTGGAAGCTGGGAAGCTGCTACCACCACAAGAGCTGGGGTGCTCAAACACCCCAGATTGTCCAGGACTGAGGGGATGTGCAGCGCTGAACCTGGGACGATCCTGAGAAAATCAAAAGGAGGTGGTTGCCCTGTGTGGAACCAAAGAGACAAGAGAAGTGGCATGAGCAGATATAGAGTTGCTGGAACTGTGGAGGGATCTCTGGGGGCTGTAATCCCAGAGGGGAAGTAAAGAGGGAGCAGGAAATAGTACCTGCCCCCTCTCTTTCCCTCCTTCTGGTCTCCTGTTCATGTCTCCCTTTGGTAATTCCCACTGGAGGTCAGAGAGCAAGGGGAGCAGTCCACAGCAGGATAGGAGGGTAGAGAATAGCTCTGGGCTGGGAAGGAAGCAAAGGGAGCGTAACTAGTATAGAGAATAACCATGCTATCACACAGCAAGTGCTTAGGCTGCTCTGGGCCACATAGTAAGTGCTCAATAAATGATGACTACAATGATTATTAGATTAGTAGAAAAATCCTACTACTCTCTGGGGACTCCTCACCCCTGTGTCTTCCCCACTGCTCAGCACCCACCTGGCCCACATCAGGGGCTCAGTTGCCGTTAGCAGCTATTTGATGCATTCCTTTGGCAGTGGCAACAGTAGCATGCAATCTGTTTTTGCCTTGGTCTCCAGACCTGGAGCCCCTCAGTAACAAGCAGCTCTCTCTTATGGAGAAACGGAGGGGAGGAAACTACTCTTCCTTGGGTTTGTTAAATAAAATTTGTGGGAGGCCATTGATTTGGAAAAAAACAAAACAAAAACGCAATATGGAATTTAACTATAGTATTTGGCCTCTAGTTAACCGTGGGAGGCTCTTTAACCTATTGCGCACTTAAGCTGAACCAGTTAAGCTCTCTCTGCGGTGCCCTTCCGTTTCCGTTCGGTTCTCTGAAACTGCTTTGGTTCTGAGGTCTGTCCAATTCACTGGTAGGTTTTTTGTTTGGTTTTACTTTGTTCCATTTATAATTGCTCAAATAAATTCTACAAATCTTAAAAGTTTGAGTATTTCCTTTTAAGAGGCAGCAGAAGGAAGGTCTGAGCTAGGAGGTGTGAAAGTGGAGCGGAGGGTGGCACTGGGGAGGCAGAGGGGCTGCACACACCCCTGTCTGGTCCGGCCTGTTTGTGGTCCCGCCTGGGTGTGACGGAGGCTGTCCCCATGAGCAGCTGTGTGCTCCATGAGAGTGGGCCAGGGCGGCCTGGGCACCTGTCGCTAGCTTCCAGCGTGCGTGGTACAGATGGGAATGAGTTGCGTGAGTGAATGTCAGTCTCTGGGGTGGGGTGTGTTTACGACCCGACTCCTACTCCCACCACCCCAGCCGCCTGGTGAGTCAGAGGGCTGACATCACTCCCTCGCCCAGGGGGCTCGCAGGCCCAGGATGCGGCTAGGCCGGCTCACGACCATATCCCTTCCCACGCTGCCCAGGGAGAGATAAGGGAGGCTGAGAAAGTGATCCCAGCCCGGGGAAAGGAGACAAAGGTCAGTGGGAAGATGGCTCAGCCTAGGGATCACAGGCTGTCATTTTCCCAAAGGATTTCTGTGGTGGGCTATGCTTATAGGCCAAAGAGATGAGGCCCAGAGAGGTTGAGAATTGCCTGAGGACACACTGCTTGTGGGGATTTGTCTCTAAGCCCTGCTCCCACAAATGCCTCACACCACAGCTCCAGTCAGGGAGGACACTATCTTGGGCATTAAGAACTAGTCCTGTGGGTGCCCCTCACCCCATTCCTTGTGGGAGCTGCATTTGACTTCTTCAAGCAATTGGGAGCCCTTACAGCCCTCCGGGGAGCTCCTTGGGGTGTGGAGGGGGCTTTCTCTCCACCTACCTTCCCTTGGTGAATGGAGAATACCCCTTTCACTGGGGTCCCATGCCTCTCTTTTGGGATCTGGGGTAGCCAAGCTGGCTGAGCCTCCGAGCTCCAGCACAGTGGGGTGTGAGGAGTGTAGCAGGTGTGGACCCTCTTCTTCCCTTGGGTTCTTTAACTTGCTGAAGGCTGAAGGCACTGAGGAGGGTCAGCCACCAAGTCACCTCAATCAGCCCACGGTCCTAACATTTGGAGTCTCGCTGGCTCTGCTCCGGGCTGTCTGGTGTGAGCTGCCTGGGGTGGGTGGGGAGCAGGGGATTACCTGAAGTGGTTTTTAAGTTTTTTCAGAGCTCTGCAGGTGTTTCCACTGCTGAGCTATGTCCCCAGCTGAGGGATGCCCTGTGGCCCCTTCTGAGTCAAGCATTTGAGCTCCTGGTGGGCAGGGAAAGGGGGACAGATGGGATGCAGCATGGGTCTTTGGGCTTCTGGGGTTCTGGGGCCTGTATTTCCATTTGCTCCTTCCAAAGCGGCTGGGCCCTTCTGGGGAGACTCCGTCTGCAGAGGGACAGCGGTCTCAGGTGGTGGTGGAAGCTCCTGGCCCACATCCAGCCCTCAGGAGAATGTGCTGCAACCCCCAGACCCCAGGGTCATGCCTGAAGGCCCCAGGCCTTTCTACCCCTTATCATGTGCCCAGGGCCCACGGATCGGCAGGGACCTCTTCAGGTCCTTGAATTCACTTTGCTCCACACAGGATTTCTACCCAACAGACACCTGCCAGTCAAAAGAGCAGACTGTCACCCTGTCATCTGTGCCCCCAACTGGGGACCTGCTAGGAGGCAACAAGGAGGCTGCTGTGGGCCAGGAGGGTGGACTGGAGCAGGCCGGGGCACTCTTCAGCAGCCCGTTGCCCAACGTTCTTTCCCTTCCACCTGCACAGCCGCGGGCCCTGGGGCCTTGGCTTGCAACAGGGCCCTGGGAGGAAGCCCACAGAACAGAGTCCCATTGACTGAAGCCATCAGGACTGGGTGGGAGGAGAACAAGTCAGCCATCGGGTGTTGGGGGTGGCCGTGGGAGCCCTTATCATCCTGTTCCAAGCGAGCACCGCCTGAGGGGGAGAAGGTGGCATCCTGCTCCAAACAGTCTTGCTCAGCCCCAGCTCTGGAGCACAGGTGAGCGCTGGGAGGGGCCCTCCTGCCTGCTGGGGGAGAGGGGACTCCTCCAGGCCCGGCCCCTCCCTCTCCTCCTGGGGCAGGGGGGTAGGAGTGTGTGTGGAGCCCAGGAACCAGCCCAGCTGGGAGAAGATAAAAAGGCCATTGGTGGCCCAGCGGCTCATGCGCTCCCTCCTGCTCTCTGCCTGCTCTGGGGCCGCTCTGACAGCCATGAGATCCTCCCTGTCTCGCCAAACCTACTCCACCAAAGGAGGCTTCAGCTCTAACTCAGCCAGCGGAGGGGGCGGGTGTCGAACCCGTACCAGCTTCAGCTCCGTGACAATGTCCCGGAGCAGTGGCAGCGGTGGGGGGGCCCGCGGTGGCCCCAGCACCAGTGGCTTTGGCAGCCGGAGCCTCTATAACTTGGGGGGCAGCAAGAGCATCTCTGTCAGTGTGGCCGGAGGGGCCTCCTCGGGCCGGGCTCTGGGAGGCTTTGGCTTTAGCGGTGGGGTCCACATGGGCCTGGGGGCTGGCAGGCAGACATTCGGGCCTGCTTGTCCTCCAGGGGGCATCCAGGAAGTCACTGTCAACCAGAGTCTGCTGACCCCTCTCAACGTGGAGATAGACCCTGAGATCCAGCGGGTGCGCACCCAAGAGCGCGAGCAAATCAAGACCCTCAACAACAAGTTCGCCTCCTTCATCGACAAGGTGGGGGGCGTGGAGAGGACGCAGGGCCTCACGGGGCAGGTGCAGGGGGCTGAGACTGGTTGAGCCCACTTGCACCAGGGTGGGGCTGGGCGGAAGGATTTGGTCTCCATGGGCGGAGCCTGGGGTCTGAGATGTGGCCCAGGATGGTCATCCGCATCTTTGCTGTGAGCGTGCGGGTGAACCTCCACTCTACACATGAGGCCTACTGGCCAAGTCCAGTGATGGTGGGAGACTTCTTTATGGTCATCCTTAATATAATTACCTGGCAGTCTTATCTTACTATTAAAACGTGATAGTCCTTGCTGCTCCTCTTAGTGTGGTGGCCCTTATTGCTTTTTGTCACTCTGTAGCTGGAGAACCTGTGACTCAGGAGTTCAACAAGTCATCCGAGGCTGAGGCTGGGGCCCTGTCTATCGCCTGTTCTCTCAGGCTTGGAGGAGGCCCAAGGGCAAGATGTGATTAGTATACAGATGGGGGCGGGGGCCTTGGGGGAAGTGCCCCATTTCTTCTCCTTTTCCTGCTCTTCCATTGAAGTCCAGAAGTTCAGTTCCAGGTGGACAAGGAGGTGGGCGGTCACCAGGTTACCATGCCCTGAGGCTGCGAAGTTTGACCTGTTGCAGACTGGGAATGTCCTGAATCCTTCTCTGGCCTCCAGGCTGACTAGGGTGGCTCTTGAACTGCTTTCTGGCACTTCTTGGCCCATCTTGCTGGCATTGTCTTCCTTGACCTTGAGCCTCAGTGATGGGGTCATGATGGGAAAGATCTGGTGGACAACTGTCCCTTGGCCTGGTGATCTGTGCTTTCACAAAGAACACTCACATCCCCATTCTCATGTGATGCCCTCAGTGGTTCCCTGACTCCGGTACCAGTTTATTTTTTATTTTTAAAATTTTCATGGTACTGAGGATTGAACCCAGGGGCACTTAACCCCTAAGCCACATCCCCAGACCTTTTAAATATTTTATTTAGAGACAGGGTCTTGCTGAGTTGCTTAGGGCCTTGATAAGTTGCTGAGGCTGGCTTTGAACTTGTGATCCTCCTGTAATCTCAGCAACTTGGGAGGCTGAGGAAACTGCTACACCCAGCTGGCACCATTTTTGAAATGAGGAAATTGAGGTCTAGAAAGGTTGAGTGATTTTCCCAGATTCATACAACACATGAAGACAGAGGCAGAACTGGAGCCCATGGCCCTTGGCACCAAGAGTGCACCTGCTACCTGGAGCTCTCAGGCCCTTTGACTGTGACCCAGGTCCTATGGAGGTAGAGAGACCCAACAGCAGAGGGTGAAGCAAGTTGTTAACATTTGGCCATATCTTTTTCTTTTTTTCTTGCTTTGTGTATCTTCAGCATTTTAATTTTTTTGTTTTTGGTAGCAGGGATTGAACCCAGGTGCACTTAACCACTGAACCACATCCCCAGCCCCTTTTTTGTATTTTATTTAGAGATAGGATCTTGATGAGTTGCTTAGGACCTTGTTAAGTTGCTGAGGCTGGTTTTGAACTCATGATCCTCCTGCCTGAGCCTCCAGAACCACTGGGATTGCTGGTGTGTGCCACTGCACCCGGCCTCATCAGCATTTCTGAGAGTTGATTTTGGTGCAGAATTAGGGTTCAGAGACATTGACCTGGTCCTGTGTACTCAGTACAAGTGAGAAAGGGAGACCCAGAGAGAAGTGGTGTGACCAAGGCCAACCTGGAAATGTCTGACCTGGGGCTCTTGTGTTTGCAAACTTTTTAGAGTCCTTTTCATCAGGTGGGGCTGTCATGTCAGCAGAGATTGCTCCCCTCACACTGTCTCCCCTGCAGGGTGCAGGTGCTGCTGCTCTGCCACTGTGATGCTGGCTTGGGATGATGGGGGTGTGGTCCCTGTCCTGAGTCCCTCCTGTGGCCAGAGGATGACACCAGCCTATCCTTCTTTCTCTCGTCCAGGTGCGTTTCCTGGAGCAGCAGAATAAGGTGCTGGAGACCAAGTGGGCACTACTGCAGGAGCAGGGCCAGAACTTGGGTGTCACCAGAAACAACCTGGAGCCCATCTTTGAGGCCTACCTGAGCAGCCTGCGGAGGCAGCTGGATAACAAGCAGGACGAGCGGGGGAGGTTGGACTCAGAGCTGAGGAACGTGCAAGATCTCCTGGAGGACTTCAAGAACAAGTGAGGAGAATTGGGCAGGTTGGCTTGGCTTGGGGCAAGGGGCAGAGGGGGGAATCTCCCTGGAGATCGCCTCCCACTCCCAGGGCTCTAGGATCTACCTGGGGGCTGCCACAGCTGGTTCCCTCGAGTGCTCAGGTGCAGGACCTGCTGCTGCCTGGAGAACTGGAGACTTAGTTTATGTATTGTTTGTAGTTAAAAATCATTTTTATAAGCAGCTGGGCACAGTGTCACCCTGTAATCTCAGCAAGTTGGGAGACTAAGGCAGGAGGATCACGAGTTCAGAGCCAGCCTCAGCAACTTAGTGAGGCCCTATGCAGCTTAGCGAGACCCTGTCTCTAAATAAAACATAAAAAGGACTGGAGATGTGGCTCAGTGATTAAGCACCCCTGGGTTCAATCCCTGGGACCAAAAAAAAAAAAATTTCTATAAGGTAGGGAGAATAGTATACTGAACCCCCATGTTTTACTTCACTTTAATAATTATTGACTCAGTCAATCTCACTTCATTTCTCCTTCCACCCCCTCTTCCTTCTTTATTGTCTTGAAATGAATTGCAGCCATCAAATCATTTCATTCACAAATATATTACTAGATCTATTTATATAGTTCATCTGCCTAATGTACTAAAACATGACCATAATGTTATAATCATACCCCAAACAGTAATTCCTCAATATCATCAAATAGCCAGACAGTTTTGAATTTTCAATTGTTCCATAAATGTTCCATAAATTGTTCCATTTAAAAAATACAGATCATTGGAACTGAATTCCAAATAAGGTTCACATATTGAGATGGTCGGATATGTATATTTATAATTTCAAGGCACAGATTTTTCCATAACTTGACACTAGCAATTTCTCAACCTTAAAATTCTCAGCAGAAATGGATATGGAGGCGTTGGTTGTTGTAAGTGACACCAGTTGTTGAAAGTGAATGCAAAGGTAACCATGGTTGGCACATCTTCGGTTGCTCCTATAAAGCCTCTGAAGGGCTCTGATCCAAAGAGATGACTGCTCTTGATTGTCATGTGATTGCACAAAGTCTGTGTCCCTTTCCTCAGGAAGGGGTTGGGAGAGAGAATGCTTAAATAAAGACAGTACCCTGAGTTTTTTTTTACTGATTGGCCACATTAAAGAATTGCTCCCCAGCTGGGCATGGTGGTGCATGCCTGTTATCCCAGCTACTTTGGAGGCAGAGGCAAGACGATGGCAACCTAGGCCAGCCTGGGCAACTTAGTCAGACCCTGTCTCAAAATATAATACCAGGGGCTGGGCTGTAGCTTACTGGTAGAACACTCCTGGGTTCAATCTCCAGTACTGCAAAACAAATAATAAAAAAATAAAAATTGCTCCCTGAAAACATTCTTGGGTGATGGGGGACCCATCAGGGCTTCCTTAAAGCCAGGAGGATCCAATGGCTAAAAGGCAGAACTGGGCTGAGCCTTCCTTGTGTAACAGGTACGAGGATGAAATCAACAAGCGCACTGCTTTGGAGAATGAGTTTGTGGTGCTCAAGAAGGTAAGCAGGGTGGTGGGGAGCCGGGGAGGTGGTTCTTTGGCTGCCAGGGTGCTGGGCTGACCCAGAAAGCTGAGACCCCTGTAGATGGAGCCACCCGCCTTGCTGTCTCTTTCTCCCCCAGGATGTGGATGCTGCATATATGGGCCGAATGGATCTGCATGGCAAAGTGGACACCTTGACCCAGGAGATTGACTTCCTCCAGGCTCTCTACGAAATGGTGAGGTGGCCAATGGACAATGATAATTCCCTTACAGTGCTGGGGATTCTCCATGGAGATCTGAACTGAGTTCACCAGTTCTGGTAAAAGATGGAACGTTGGGGAGCGGGGTGCTGGGGATATAGCTCAGTTGGTAGAGTGTTTGCCTAGCATGCTGAGGTCAGCACCACACACACAAAAAAAAAAAAAAAAAAAAGGACAGGACATTAACCCTTCATTTGTACTACCTTGCATGTGTTAAGTGTTTTGATGGGCCAGCCACTGGTCAAGCCTCTTGTAAAGCCTCTTGTGTAATCCTCTCTACAACTCCATAAAGTAGGTACTGTTGTTGTCTCCACTTCATATCAAGGATATGAGAGTGACTTGTCCACCTTCCCAGAGCTAGGAAGAGACAGCATAAGAATTCAAACCTGACCTTAACTCTAGAACCTGACTCTCATCACACTGTTCAGTTCCTCTTTTCCTATCCAGTTTGTATTGGAGCAAAAATGGAGGAGCAGAGACGGATAGAGAGGAGGGGAAGGGTTCCAGGTTGTCGCAGGAGGTGAGGTGGGGGTAGTGGGTAGATCAAAGGATCCAAGAGGGGTTCCAGGAAACAAGGGGGCCTTAGAGACTAAGGTGAGAAGGTTGAACTTAATATGAATTGACCAGAAAATCCTAGGCTCCTTGGATCAGCAGGGACTGTGAGTCTAACCCTTGGTTCAATGTAAGAACCCTTCCTGTGACCTCTGTGACAGGGGGTCATGTGGCTTCTACTGGAACACTCCTAGTGCAGGGAGCTCACTGTTTTTGGAGATAGGCATTGCCATTGTGGAAACTCTCTTAGAAAGCTGACTTGACTCTTGTTCCCATTTCTGACCTTGACTGACCCTGACTCTGCCCTTAGGGCTACATGTATCCAGTTGTCTTCCATGTGACATGTGTCTTTTCCATAACAGCCTTTTAGGGGACAGGATGATTAGGGAACAAAAATCTGTGAGAAATTTCGGAAACAGTTTTTTTTTCTGTTTTTCTTTTTTTGTGTGTGTGTTGCTGGGGATTGAACCCAGGGGCTCTCCATCATGGAGCGATACACTCCCAACCCTAAAAAGATAATAGAATAATAATAAAATAATAAAATAAAAGAATAATAAAATAGAAAACTTTTTTTTTTTTGGTATTGGAGGTTGAACCCAGGGCACTCCACCACTGAGCCACATCCCCAGCCCTATTTTGTATTTTATTTAGAGACAGGGTCTCACTGACTTGCTTAGGGCCTCGCTAAGTTGTAGAGGCTGGCTTTGAACTTGCGATCCTCCTGCCTCAGCCTCCCAAGTGCTGGGATTACAAGTGTGCGCCACTGGGCCTGGCTGAAAAACTATTTTATTTTGAGACAGTGTCTCCTTAAGTTGCCCAAATTGGCCTTGAACTTGCAACCTTCCTGCTTCAGCCTCCCAAGTGTGAGGATTTCAGGTGTCTGCCATGGTGCCTTCCAGGAAACAGGATTCTTTTTTTTTTTTTTTTTTTTTTTTTGCAGTGCTGGGGATTGAACCCAGGGCCTTGTGCTTGTAAGGCAAGCACTCTACCAACTGAGCTATATCCCCAGCCCGAAACAGGATTCTTAATGAAGTATTCAGAAAATAGAGGGTCGGGAGGGAGAACCCATGTCCATCTGTGCAGCCTGACGTTGCCCCAGTTTGTGTATTCTATTTAGATGCCATCTCATCCCTAGACAACTCCTGGATTTTCTCACATGAATGTTTTCAAGGGAGACAGGCATCTACTCTCTGCTATCTTTCTGTATTTGGGTAGTTGAATTTTTGGAACAGGATGAAGGAGTTAATCGTCATCTTTCTTTCCTGTGGTTTCATCCCATCAGTTGAAGCCATCAGGGCACTGAGAAACTTGATTCTGCTATCCACTATACCAGTAATACCCTGCTTTGGGTCCTCTGTAGACTGGATAGACTATTAGTTTAGCTATTTAATCTATACTTTATGTGTGTGTGTGTGTGTGTGTGTGTGTGTGTTGCTGGGGATAGAATCCAGGCCCCCAGGCATGCTAGACAAGCTCTCAACCACTAAGATACACCCCAGCCCAGTTTAGTTATTTGGAAACTTTAGGGTAGCTGGGTAGGGTGGCACATGCCTGTAATCTTAGGGACTTGGGAGACTGAAGCAGGAGGATTGTAAGTTCAAAGCCAGCCTCAGCAACTTAGTGAGGCCCTGTCTCAAAATAAAAAAATAAAAAGGGTTGGGATGTGGCTTAGTGGTTAAGCACTCTGGGTTCATCCCCAGTATCACCACCACCTCCACCACTACCGCCAACAACAACAAGAACCCATAAAACAAAAAAACAGTAAACTTCAGTCTAAATTATTGACACACATGTTAAGGCAGTCAAGGCCAAGATCAGAGCCCTAGAGATCTTCAGCGTTGACTTTCTACCCAGTAGTTGCTCCATTAATCAACAATCTGTGGCTGAAGTGCCTCAGTTACTTTAAGTTGCTAAGGCTGGCTTTGAACTTGTGATCCTCCTGCCTCAGCCTCCTGAGCCACTGGGATTTAGGGCATGCACCACCACGCTGGGCCCTCAGCTACTTTAAAATCCATGGAACCACACCATCTTGGACCACCTCTTCCTGTTTGTTTATTGGCGATGCCTGGCAAGACTTGGTGAAACAATGTCTGTGGCTGGTCTTTAGTAGTTTGGTAAAGGAATAACATCCATTTGGTTAATGTTTCCTTAGGAAATCTTGAGAGCTTCATGCCTCCCCTACCTTTTATGATTCCTGCTGGAGGTTTGCAGGGGTTGACATCCAGCTCCAGCCTGGGCATTGCCCTGCTACTCCCTGGCTGTACAGTTCTCCTTCAACATCTCCACTCCTGCTTCCAGAACAGAGCTTGCTGGGAAGGATTCTGGCTGTCATGCTGTTTCCGTGTGCTTCTGTAGTTTCTTCTTTGCTGAGGGTCCTTCCTGGCATCGGGCTTCCTTGTCCTCTCAGGTTCTATTTCCCTCCCCTTCTCTGAATATTTCAGCAGGGCGTTCATATTGCCTCGGGCACATAGCTGGCTTGCCTGGCATTCCTATTCTTTGCAATGCTTTGTTCAGTGAGCACGTGTTTTCTGAGCACCTTCCATACGACAACCAAGACAAAGTCCCTGCCCTTGGGAGCAAGGTTTAGCAAGTGATGAAAGCCATGTTGGGGACAGGTAAAAGTGCTGAGGTATAGGGAGGAGGCTATAGCTGGCCCTTCCTGGGAGGGCTGGGAGCCTTCTGAGGAGACAACATCTGCCTTGGATCTTAGGGATGGGCTGGATTTTTGAAGGGGGAGCAGGAGGGGCCTGTCAGTCTGGGCCCCACCAGTGCAAGGTCACAGGCATCAAAGAGGACTGTGTCTGGGGCCTGGCAGGCAGTTCACCATTGAGTGTGTCGGGATAATTAAGTGAAGTGGGGCAAGAGAAGGTGAGCGATGACCCAATCTAGGGTCATTTCCTATCAAAGTGACTGGTCACCCACCCATTACAGCCTCCTTGGGGAGCAAGAGGGACACCTGAGTTGTAGTCCCCAGTTGTCTTGTGAGCTTCATCAGCCATGATGGCCAATGTGGCCCTTGGAAATCAACTTCATGATCTGGGTTTGGCCACACTAGATCTCAAGGAAGTCTTGAGGGTGAACCACTCCCCTGAGTGTGTAGAAGGGCAGGGAGGCAGCCTGGGGGTCTTGGGACTAAGTCTCTCCGCCCATGATTGCACTTCTCTTCTCAGGCTCCTTTTAGCCACATCTGGACAACTCCAGCGTCTTTCCCCTTGGAGTTCCCAGTGTCTAAGGGGGCATCACCTTCCTCATTCACAGAGCTGCTCGGGCTCCCTGTCCTTGGAAATGCTGACCTTTCTCTCCTTTGTTGTAGCAAGACCACCACCTCATCCACTGTGGGCACTGTCTGGTGGACGGCTTTTGCCTCCTTGCCTTAAACTTTCTGGGTTGATCTTCCTTAGGTCTGTGCTCTGGCAGGATGCTGAGGTGAGGAGAGGAGGGTGGTGCTTTGAGTTGATGCTGGCTGTTTGTCCAGGAAGGCAAGGAGGCACACAGGGCTGTGAGAGGTGAGGTCACCTGTAACAGGAGGCTTTGCAGGCCCCATGACTGGCCTTCTGAGAAGCTGGTTTACTGAGTGGCCACCATGGGACATACATGATCGTAATCCTCACTGCGACTGCGTGGGGAAGGTGTTCTCCTGGGCATTTTACACGGGAGGAGCCAGAGACAACCTGAGTGACCTCGGTTATGTGACTGGTGCGCCCCAGGCCCGGGAGCCATCTTGTCTGTTTCAGACTCGGAGGATCAGTTTTCACACACAAATGAGTCAGAGATGGGCTTCCTCCCTTCCACCCCTCCACCTTTAAAATCAATCTGATAATCTAAATCTGTGTCAGTACGGATATTAATTTTGGCTTTGATCCTTCCCTCCCTCCCTCCCTCCCTTCTCTCTTTCTTTCTTTCTTTCTTTCTTTCTTTCTTTCTTTCTTTCTTTCTTTCTTTGATATGGGGAATTGAACTCAGGGGCACTCAGCCACTGAGCCACCTCTCTAGTCCTATTTTGTATTTTATTAGAGACAGGGTCTCATTGAGTTGCTTAGTGCCTCACTTTTGCTGAGGCTTTGAACTCGAGATCCTCCTGCCTCAGCCTCACGAGCTGCTAGGATTATGGGCGTGCGCCACTGTGTCTGGCTGTTTTTCTTTCTTTCTATTTGAGTCTAGGACATCTCAGGTTCTGGGGTTAGACTCCTGAAACCAGGATCCCCACTTACTGGTTTGTGATCTTGGGCAAGTTACTTAATCTCTTTGTGCCATTAGAACAAGATGCGTAGAGTACTAACTCATTGTGCCTGTCAAGCATCTGCCATAGGACCTGAGCCACAGGACCTGAGCCACAGGACCTGCTTGGTGATGGGAGAGTGGCTGTTATCGTTACTCTCTCTGTCCACATGCGCTGTCGTGAGGGCCATGGTGTGAGAAGCGCTGGGATCTAGACTGGAATATAGAAGGTGTTGACTTCTGCAGGGAAGATTCTCTGCCCATCCAGAAGTCTTGAGTGATTTGTCAAGGCTGGGGTTTAGGGCAATTTGGTAGCAGCCCAGGAGAGACCAGGGGAGAGAGAGGCAGAGTCCCCTGGGAGCCAATGTAGTCACAACCCAGTGACCAGAACACAGAGACCCTCAGCTCTCTGTCACCTTCCCTGCTTATGTGTAAATGCTGATGGCCCTAGAAACTCAGGGAGGGCCCAGAAGTATCAGGACAGTCTGGAGTGATATGAGGAAGCCATTTGGGCCTCGTCATTCTGTTAGTGCATGTTCCGTTCTGCTTCTCTGATCTCTTGGTGGCCTGCAAATGTACTAACATAATGAAGGCTATAAAGGGGAGCCCAGGTGACAGGTGGGGAGACTGAAGCCTCTTCCTGCAGTCATGCACAAGTTCTTTCCAGGATGGAGCCTGGGGAAGCCTGGAATGGCCCTCCTGATGCCACCCAGGGGCCTGTCCTCTGTCCCCTGCTCCACCCTGCCGCCGAGGTCCTGGTAGCAGCTGTTTCTGTTTCTTCAGGAGCTGAGCCAAGTGCAGACCCACGTGTCTGACACCAATGTCATCCTGTCCATGGACAACAACCGCAGCCTGGACCTGGACAGCATCATCGCTGAAGTCAAGGCCCAGTACGAGCTGATCGCCCAGAGAAGCCGGGCTGAGGCTGAGTCCTGGTACCAGACCAAGGTGAGGAGAATGGCTGGCTCAGGGAGGGGCCCTGGCCTCTGATGGCAGAAGCCTGGGCCACTGGGTTGCTGGAGCCCTGGGGCCAGATACACTGAGCCTCTACAGGGCCTCTGCGGGCAGGTGGGCCCTGGGGCCAGTAGTCACCCACAAGTCCTGGTGCTCACTCTCTAATATTCATGGCTGCTTCTTTGGCCTCCAGTATGAGGAACTTCAGGTGACGGCTGGGAAGCATGGGGACAACCTGCGGGACACCAAGAACGAGATCGCGGAGCTTACCCGCACCATCCAGAGACTGCAGAGTGAGGTGGATGCAGCCAAGAAGCAGGTGGGCCTCTACCTGGGGCCTTGGGGTCAGGCTGGGTGTTGGCAGGGCTGGAGAGCCTTCTTCCATTGTCATCTTGAGGGGCAAAGCCAGCTCTTCTTCTGATAAATGGGACAACTCAGATGCTGAACCATCAAGAGCAGTGTGTTCCATTTATAGGGGAGGAAATTAGGGCCCAGAGACTTGGGGAAGGGGCTTGTCCAAGGTCACACAGCATGTAAGTGGTAGAGTAGGTTGGCCACTTCCTCCAAGGAGACTGATCCATCCTGTCCTTTGAAGGAGGCAGAGGGTTCCAGGATCCGGGTCACAGAGGCTGATCCCACCTAGGGTATGGCTAAAAAGCATGAATTCTTCTCCAGACCAGAATGAGGAATCTGGCTAATAGTGAGGTTGCATCATTTACTCTATCTCTTCTCAAGCACTGGTCTGAGCTGCAACTAGAGGGATTGAAGTTAGACTTCAGTAAGGGCTTCCTCAGTACTGCTATATGTGTAATAATCCTTCTTTCAGATGCATGTTTCTCCTTCTGTTCTTTCTCCCTTGGTTGGTTGGGGCAGGGACTTGGGGAAGGTCCCCCCTGGCTTGGGGGCAGAGAGATGAATGGGATGACCCTAGAGGGTGCTCTGAACAACTTTCAACCCCTGGGCAGTGTCAGCAGCTGCAGACGGCCATTGCGGAAGCGGAGCAGCGTGGGGAGATGGCGCTTAAGGATGCTAAGAAGAAGCTTGGGGATCTGGACACAGCCCTGCACCAGGCTAAGGAGGACCTGGCCCGGCTGCTGCGAGACTACCAGGCCCTCATGAACGTCAAGCTGGCCCTGGATGTGGAGATTGCCACCTACCGCAAGCTGCTGGAGAGCGAGGAGAGCAGGTGGTGGCCCTTCTGCCCCTCTGAGGGCTTCTTGGCCCTGCCTCTGCCCCATGGGAGAGCCCGCACTGGGGAGCGGCCCCTGACTCACCTTGGGGACACTGCCCTCCCCTCATGGGCTCCGCTCTCTGCTGCTCATTTCCTGGATGGCACAACCATCCTTAATCCTTGGGGTGGCCAGCAGCCAGGTGGAAAGCACGCTTCTGCCTCTAACCCTAGATTCCACCACCAGCATAGACTTTGAAAAAATCCCCCCAGGTCCCCAAACCCTCATCTCCCTTAGCAAGAGATGGAGAGGAAGTAGGCAGAATGGGTGGCTCTGGGGATCAGGGGCTTGTCTCCTGAGCAGGGATGCCATCCATGGTCCTTGGGGGTCAGGGAAGGGAAGGTGGGGGACTGCATGGCCTGCTGGCAGCTCTGAGTCCTTGGCAGCCTGTCCGGAGGACGTGGTGGGAGGGCGGTCAGTCCCAGAGGACTGGTTTAGGACATGGTGGGAGGGCCTCGGGCCGCATGCACACACTTCTGAGGACTCCTGGTCTAATCACTGTCCACCGGATCTTGGCCTTGATCTAGTCTAACACAAAGGCAGAGGGAGGGAGAGGGTTTTCTGCTGGGTTCCTGGGCCACTGACCCCTCTCCTGGCCTTTCTGTTTCCCCTAGGATGTCTGGAGAATGTCCCAGTGCAGTCAGCATTTGTGAGTATTTGCTTCTGTGCTCCTGCCCCACCCCTGGCCTGGCCCCAGAACACCCTGTCCATCCAACCTGTCCCTAAAGCACGCTCTCTTTCACTTGAGCCCCTGGAGCGTTCAGAGTGTCCCATAGAGTGAGCTTCCTGGGCTGGGCTTCTGTGCCCATTTCCCGTGGGAAATTTCCAACGTCCCAGTCCCTCAACAATCTTCCGCCACCCCTGCCCTTCCCTGCCCGGCCCTACCCAGCCCTGCCAGCCCTTTCCTGGCACTGCCTCTGGCCTAATCCAGACCCTTTGCCTTGCAGCGGTGACTGGCAACTCCACCACCGTGTCCGGAGGCAGCGCGGCTGGCTTTGGGGGCGGTGTCTCCCTGGGTGGGAGCGGGGGTGCCTGCAAGGCTGGATTCAGCATGAATGTGGGCTACGGCAACGTCAAAGGCGGGACGGTCTCTGGGGGCACCTCCATCCTGCGGAAGACCACCACGGTCAAGACGTCCAGCCGGCGGTACTAGCCGCGCAGACTCGCACGCCGGGGGCCCTGCAGTCCTCCCCCCGCCCCTGCACCTCCGCTGCCCTCCCCAGCCCCTTGGGAGCAGAACAGCCCTGGGGCCACAGATCCAGTGTATTTTCACACCACACTATTTGGGTATGATTTGTATTTGGGAAAGGGCTCAAATCTACCTGGTTTTTCTCCTAGGATGGGCCATGGGGTGGGAGGTTAAGGTCATCACCTTGAGCAGTGTGTCTGAGTGATCTGAAGGTGACCATGGAGAGGAGACTGGCTGTCCCAGGCCATCATCTCTGCTTCCCTCACCTCCTCTGCCTTTCTGCTCAGAGTGCAGGGCAGGTTGGGCATGAGGGGGGAAGTCAAGGGTGGACCTAAAGGCCCTCCAACCTGTCCCCTGTCTCCCACGCCCTCCTCCACCTGCCCCATCTGTGTCTGCGATTCGTCTCAATAAACGGCAACTCCCGTCAGCGACAGTGACTGCAGTCTGTCCTGCCTGGGAAGTGAGTCACGTTAATAGATTAGCACCTGATGGTTGACCACCACACACTCACTATGTCCCGGTCACCTTGCTGGCCAAAGTGCATTGGTTCAATGCCACCACTCCTCTAGGGCCTGTGTAGGGTGTGGGAGGAGCCTGAGGTTCTGAGGGAGGATGACCCAGCTACTGGGTGGCTGCCTGTCACCCAGCCTGCCCCCTGGTGCTCATTCAGCCCTTCACTTCTCTGAGGGGCAGGCAGCATGCATGATTTGTTCAGTGCAGAGATCCTGGGCTTCAGAACTAGGCAGACTTGGGTTAAATCCCAGTTCTGCCACTTACTAGCTGTGCAACACTGGGCAAATCACTTAACCTCTCTGAGCCTTAGTTGCCTCCTTTGCAAAATCAAGATTGTGAGGGAAACATGAGTAAGCATCTGGCTGAGGGGGTCCTCAGGAATGGGTCCCCTTGGCTTCACTTCCCCTTGACTTCTGGGTTCCCACATCTTTTTGGAGTCAGATGGTTTCTGTCTCAGCCCCTGTATCCAGTCATCCATGCAAATGCACATTCAGTTGGATTTTGTGGTTCACAAATACATTACTTCACCCCATAATTCAGGGGGATATGTGATACCCCAATTTATAGGTGAGGCAATTGAGGCTCCTGGAATGAAGCCTCAAGCCCACAGCCACGTCCTGGCCTTGTCACTGGATCTCGGCACTGATCTGGTCCAATGTAAAGGCAGCTGTTGGGGAGGCTCAGAGACACTGGGGTGCCATTTCGAGCTCTCAGTCCTTTCTCCCCCGAAGCTGCTTCCATTCCACGCCTGCCTCTGTCTCTCATCAAATCTTCCGACCGTCCCTCCTTCGCAGCTCTCAGGATCCCCCGCTTCAGCTCCAGAGCTCTCTCCCCCGGCCCAGACCTCACTCCTCCATCTACACCCTGCAGTTGCAGCGGGCTGCCGGCTCAGCCGGGCCTGCTGGGCCCCGGCCTGCCACCAGCTCCTCCCTCGGTGTGCAGGCAGTGCTGGACCCTCCTGCCTGGCCTGGGAGCTGCTGGCTGTTGCTGGAGGGGCCAGGACGCTGGGCCCTCCTCAGAGGCACCTGGGGAAGCTGGTACAAGCTTCTATAGGGAAGGGGTGCCAGCAGAGGGGCTCTGAGCTGAACCCTCAGCACAGCCCAGGACACAAGGACTAGCACTCCCCCTCACCCGGGTGCTCCCGAGTTTGGGAGTCAGCCACACTCTTGGGGTGACTCGTCTCTTCTCAGTGGTGCAGACTGAACCTGATGTGCATACTTTAGTGATAATAGCTAGTTTTCTGAGTGCCTTCTGTGTCCTGCTAACCCTCGAACAGACTCGATCTTCCCAATAACTTGTTATAGAAACACTGTGATCATCCCCATTGGCAGATGAGAAAGAAAAGGCACAGAGTGGTTAAGTAATTTGTCCAGGGTCACACAGCGAGTAAGTAGCAGAGCTGGGTATGGAATCCAAGCAATCTGGTTGCAGAGTCCAACCTCTTAACCACTGGTTTATGCTAATTCAGAAAAAGAAACTGAGAAGTAGGGGTGCTGGAGCTAGAGGGGGTGTTGGATGTGATCTCGTCCAAATTTGTCATTTTATAGGTGAGAAAACAGGTTGAGAGAGGGCAAGAACTTATCTAAAAAAAAAAGTCACTATAAGCCAATAGCAGAGTGAAAGAAAAAACTTTATTGAATACAAAGTTAGGGCTTAGAAATGGAAGTTTTAATGAAACATTCAATTAAATAAAATTTAGCAATTACATCGTAATCCAGGAGTCCTAGATCAACAACATGTTGCTCAGAAATCCTTGGCAGGGCTTCCACACAGAGTTCCCCGGACCTGCGGACCCCACGGTTGCTCCAGGGGCGGGGAGGCCAGCAGGCTGGAACGCTCTGGGTCCCTCCAACCTCTAGTTTCCCCTGTGTTACTTTGTTGCAAGAGTAATCTTGCGGCCAGAGCCTGGGGAGCCCCTGGGGCGCATGCCCAGGAAAGGGCTCTGCGGCCCTAAGGAATAGGGCCCTGGGCCGTCCCCTCCCCGCGCCCGCCCGGTTCCAAGCGCCGCCCTCTCCTTGCCCTCCTGACCTCTTCCTGAAACGCTGACTGCCCTTCTCCGCAGACTCTCTGATCCCCTTGTTGGCTGCTGGTCCCTGAGAGTGGCCAGGGAGGGCGGGAGCGCTTTCTCACTCCGTGCACCGGGCATGGGGCCACCGTGACAGAAGGGCCTCGGGATCCGTAATCCCAGGGCTCACCCTGAAAGCCCTGGGCGTGCACACCCTCCCGCCCTGCTCCACGCCCGCGTCATGATCAGGAACCACTGCCAGAGGAAGGAGGGTCACAGAGGGCAACAGTAAAAGCTGTATGGGGGACAGGGGTGAGGGGAGGGGGCGCAGATCGCAGCCGTCACTGTCAGGTAGAACCTAGCTTGACGGCCAGCTCTGGCCAGGTGGGAAGAAGACAGCTGTGCCAGAGGGAGATACTCTTCTCTCTGCTTCTCTCACCATAGTGTGTAAAAGCTCTTGGTTGAGAAGTTCTTCTTTATCTCTCCCTTTAGTTTCTTAAGCTACAGTTTGAGGATTTTGTGAACTTCTGGTAATTCTGATTTACTAATAAGGCCACAGGATATGACTGTAGACTAGAATTTTCTGACTGATTTAGGTTTATATAAATTAATTTGGATTTAATTAATTGGAGGACTCAGGGTTGGCCCCTTAGGACAGTGTCATTGAGTACCTGTAAGGACAGGGCCACATAAACCAAGCAACTAATCATGTGACAAGAGTATGGACAGAAAGGAGCTGAGCCATGTCTCGGGAACACATAACACTCTGCCAAGACCCTGTGGCTGTTTTGTGGATCATTAGTTATAGGTCTATATAAATTGCGAGGTATTTTTTTCCTGAAGATTCCGGGTGGGGCAGAGCCACCCATATAAAACATTGCAGTCTAGAGGTGAAGATCACAAGTTTGAAGTCAGACAGATGGGGCTGGTTCCCATCTCCATTACTTCCTAGCTGTGTGATCTCAGGCAAGTTAAAACCTCTCTGAGCTTCAATGGCTGGAGCTCTAAACTGGACATAGCAACTCCACTTTAGCAGGATTGTTGTGAGGAATGCAGCTGTTACAAGAGCATCTACTGTTCACACGGAATGGCAGTTCTAAGTAAGTCCCTTCTACTGGAAAAGCATGGTCTTTAAGATGACAAAATCATCTTACTTAGCCGGGCACGGTGGCGCACGCCTGTAATCCAAGCGACTTGGGAGGCTGAGTCAGGAGGATCACAAGTTCAAAGCCAGCCTCAGCAACTTAGCGAGGCCCTAAGCAACTCAGTGAGACCCTGTCTCTAAATAAAATACAAAATAGGGCTGGGGATGTGGCTCAGTGGCCGAGTGTCCCTGAGTTCAATCCCTGGTTCCAAAAAAAAAAAAAAAAAAAAAAAAAAATCATCTTACTTTTTGTCCCAGAGAGGCCATATGCTTCCAGTTACCTTCAGGAAGTCCTCAATGGAGTCTTCACAGTTGGGGCCCCACAGGCACAAAATAACATTGATCACTTATTGTTCCCCTGGAAATCTCCTCCAGTCTTCTTTGGTTTGTTCTGGACACTGGGTGCAGCCGTAGGCACACTGTACCTGCATCATTTCCCCCTGGTATTAGAGTGTTACAAGATCCAGTGGACATGTCACGGGCCACAGGGGGCTTTGTGTCTGGTGATGCAAGCCTCCCCCTAGCCCATGAAAGTCCCTGTCAAACCCTCGGGGGCAATGGAGGGTGGAGGTTGGTGGAGGTGCCAAGGTGAAGATGAGGCTGAGGGCTCGGTGGTTGGGGCCACACGTGGGGGACATTCCACCTGCCCTTGGGGCAGGGACCCCTTAATTAGACCTCAGCTGTGCGAGGGCGACTCCCAGGTCTCCTCTGCTCCAAGGGACCAGTGGACATCAGCAGGGAATCATCGCGGGAGGCCGGTGCCCTCCAGGCTCCTTGCCTCTGAATAGCTGGCTCAGTCGGGTTTGCTTGGGTGCTTGATTCTGGACTGGTTGGACCCAAAATGGACATACTGACTTCATGCCAGACAAGAGGGGGTGGGTAAGAGGCCTGGAGCACGGAGCCTTTGGGACCAGGCTGATGTGGGTTCAAGTCACGGCTCTGCCACGTGCCGTGCCAATCTGGGACCTCTTTGGCCTCTGAGTGTCCAAGTCGTCATCTGTAACAGCCAGCGAGGCCAGCTGCAGAGAGCCTTTAAGGAGGCCAGTGGATCTGGTGTATGTCAGGCATCCAGTGCTGCACCTGGCACAAAGTTGGCACTCAATAAACACTGGTTGAAAGAATGAGCAAATGTCCAGTCCCTTCCCTTGCAGGAGACGGTCCTGACTCTAGAAGCCACCCCTGCTGCCAGGGGATAGCTCTTGCTCCAGCTTTCTCTTGTGGGTGGTTTGATGGGGCCTGGGCCTCCGGGATTCAGCACAGCCCCTCTGCCAGCTCCATTGGCTTAGAGGCCTCCTGGACAGTGGCTGGGTGAGTGGGCAGGGCCAAGGCAGTGCAGGAGATAGGAGGGAGGGACTGGGGTAGGGAGGGAGGGAGAGAAGGAGCTGGCTGAACTCCCAGCAGGCTGGCCTTCCCTGCGGCCAGGTTCCTGCGATTCCTGACCACCTCTCCCACCTCCCAGCCCTGCCCTCCCTGGGTGGAGGGGGCTCATCACTTCCGCTGCACCTGTGGACTCGTCCAGGCACTGGTTACTGCTCCTTCTCAGATCTGGGGTCATTTCCCCCACGAGGGACTGAGGAGAGGAGGGGGACACAGGTTCATCTAACGTCTTGTGAGCCTTAATGACAGAGCCTGGTTGGGAAGAGAAGGAGCACCTGCTAACCTAGGTGCTAGCACCGTGGGCGCATTGGCCCATGATCTGGGAGGCAGGTGTCCCATTCGATAGACAAGAAGATGGGTTGAATGTGGTCACAGAGGTTAGGTTACCTGCCCGAGGCTGCAGAACTAATTAGCGGCAATAGGTGGCATTTGAACACAGATCTGGGGTAGAATGTAAGGGCTTAAAAGTAGAATTTTACATATTATACATGACTCTGCAGAACATATTGTGCAGAAGGGGCTCCTAGTGCCAAGCATGTTATGAACTCCTGTCCTGAACACTGAGATCATTCCAGAAAAACAGAACGTGCCCTTTTCTGGTGGAGCCATGCAAAGCAAAGGGAGCAGCAGGTGCGCACCGTCCAGGGCACAGGAGCACATGCTGCTCGTCCCCGGAAGCACAGGCCCCAGAGGCCCATGCAGCAGCAGGAGTCCATGGGGCCAGAGGCGGAGGGCCCCCGTTCCACCCGGGGGGAGACTCAGGCCTCCCCTCCTGCTCTCCACTGGGTACCTGGCTCTGCCTGGCAGGTTCCCCACAGCTCTTGGTCAAGCTGAGGCAAGTCTGGATCTGGGGGGCAACAGGGAAGACTTCTCCTTTTGAATGTGACACAGGGCCAGGCACACATGGCCCTGTGGAATGGCACATGGAATAAGGACGACAGCAATGACAAGTGTCTGTGCAGCAGCTCACGGCCTAGGAAGCACTCTGTTAACCACGCTCTCATCTGCCTGGAGAGTGTGGAGGCTGAAAAGGTTGCACTGTCCCACCTCTTGGGCCTTGGATGGTGGCTTGCTCAAGGGGTGCCCAGCTGGTGGGTGGCAGGCAGTGCACTTGACCTAGGCTCCCAGGTCCCAAGGTGTCATGGGAAGTCTGGCCTGGGGCACGAAGCCGCTGTGGAGATGGAAGGGCTGTTAGGGGAGGCTGCAGGGTTGGGCCTGGGCAGGGCCTCTGATCCAGGAGGCCTTGGGGCCCAGTTCAGGTTCTCTTGGAGGGGATGGGATGGGATCCAAGGACCTGTGCCCTCCGAATGACTTCTTAGGTGTGTTTAGTGACAGCTGAGCAGGTGTGAGGAGGATGGGCCTGTGCCAAAGGCCACGCCCAGAGATGTTTCGGATTTTTCCCTTTATGCCCCTGCAACCAAGCCCTGCTGCGCCAGCCCATATAAGAGTCCTGGGCTGAGGGCTGCAGCACACACGGCCTGGCCTCTCTTTCCTCTGTCTGATAGCTCCAAGCCTGTTCTGCTCCCTCAGCCATGATCGCCAGACAACAGTGTATCCGGGGCGGGTCCCGGGGCTTTAGCTGTGGCTCAGCCATTGTCGGTGGGGGCAAGAGAGTTGCCTTCAGCTCTGGTTCTGTGTCTGGGGGTGCAGGCCGCTGCTCCTCTGGGGGCTTCGGCAGCAGAAGCCTCTACAACCTTGGAGGCCATAAGAGCATCTCTCTCAGTGTGGCTGGGTCCCGCCAAGGTGCCGGCTTTGGGGGATCTGGGGGCTTTGGTGCTGGGGGCTTTGGTGCTGGGGGCTTTGGTGCTGGGGGCTTTGGTGGTGGATTTGGAGGTTTGGGTGGTTCTGGTTTCCCTGTCTGCCCTGCTGGGGGGATTCAGGAGGTCACCATCAACCAGAGCCTGCTGACTCCCCTCCACGTGGAGATAGACCCTGAGATCCAGAAAGTGCGAACCCAGGAGCGCGAGCAGATCAAGACCCTCAACAACAAGTTTGCCTCCTTCATCGACAAGGTGCGTGATTGGTGATTGGTGTCCTGGGCGGAGAGGGGCAGTGGAAGGGACCTTGGATCAGAGCTCTGTGCAGGCAAAGGGACAGTAACTGAACTTTTCTTGGTCTCAGTTTTCAACAATGTCAGGGAGATAGACAGTACTTGGAGTCTGTGGTAAGAGTGGGTCCTCAAAACAGTTCCATGTCTGTAGTCCCCTGGACGAGCTTCGAGCTACCAGGCAAACTGCTGGGCTTTTCTGACTCTCGTCACACCAGCTATCAAGTGGGCTCATGGTTTCTTAGCTTTGCCCTCAGGTTTTGGTTTTGGAAAAAAAAAAATAGTTAATTTCATGACTAGTTTAACTATTGGCACTCCTGTTCTGGGGATTGAAGAAAACCAAGCTGATTTTGCACATAACAACTAGTTGACTTCCATGGAAGATTCTAGGCTTCAGCAGGACCTGGGGGGGTTACCTCATTTCTTCTCACTGTAGGCTCGACTCCTCGCTGCCATGTCTATTCGAAGAGGAGCTGAGTCTCTTTTCTTTTTGTTACCCAACTTCCTCTTTCATGAGCGTTTGGAGAGCCAAGTCCTCAAAGCTCAATCCCAGCCTAGTATGGTAGATGAGTGGTCAGGTCAGCTCTGAGAGCTGAGTCACCTGAGATTGATGACTGGGTGGACAAATGTAAACACTTTGGTCTCGGTTGTTCGGGACCAAAGTGTGAGTGGTGTGTGAGTCTTAGGCCTCTTAGATGTTTGGGGTGAGAATGAACGTTCCTAGAGCAGGCTGAGTGGGAACACTAGCTTTTCTTGCTAGTTTGAATAAACCCGTGGTACCTTAAGGAGGCTTCACTGTGACTCTGGTATGTAGAGACATGAAAGCGACACTAAGGGCTCTTTGGGGCTTCCCTGGTTCATCTCCCCTTTTGGGCTCAGGTGCTTTCCTGTTATTCTGCTTTCCTGTTATTCTGAAGCCCATAGCTGGAGAGGTCATGTTCAGCTGCCTCTTTGCCCATCTGGCTAGATCTTTTCATAGAGAGAGGGAAAGTCCAGGGGACATCCCTGGCAGGATGGAGTCTAGTTGAGACTCAGAACAGGAATAGGGTCTTGCTCATACTATCATGCACAGGTTGTTGGTGGGGACATTCAGGTTCATTGAAAAGTAAACATATTTTAAGTCTTTAATGAACTTTTCTTTGCCTTGGGTCAGGGTCACTTGAATGCAAAAGCCTCCAGACCAGAGTTGTGTCCCCCAATTTTAGTCGTTTCACAGATGCTCCATGTTCTTCTCTGGTAGCTCCTCCAGGGCCTTTGGAGGCCTGTGCTTGTAAGCTGGTCCCGCTGCACTGGCAGGCCCTGCTACTCTGGCCATGCTCTGTTCTCCACAGTCATGGGCAGCAGGATACCATGCTGACCCTAGTGAATGTGCTCTGGAGTTGCAACGTAGTAACTCTGCCTGGGTGGCTCTTGGGCCATCTGGTTGTGTTGGATTGACTGGGTTGGCATTGGCCTTGGTTGACCCTCCAGTCATAGGTTCAATCCTCCTCATTCATCAGTGGTCTGGTGCCTTTTTCAAACAGGTGCGGTTCTTAGAGCAACAGAATAAGGTCCTGGTGACCAAATGGAACCTCCTCCAGCAGCAGACGACCACCACATCCAGCAAAAACCTTGAACCCTTCTTTGAGACATACCTCAATGCCCTCAGGAAGCAGCTAGATACCTTGGTCAATGACAAAGGGCGCCTGCAGTCAGAGCTGAAGATCTTGCAGGACAGTATGGAGGACTTCAAGACCAAGTATGTGGGAAGGAAGGAAGGGACCATCTGACCCATCTGCCTGGCCATGGCCCAGGCTCCCTGGGCTCCTCTCCAGTGGTTTAGAATCTCAGGTTCTGAAGAGATCCCAAGGGACTATGAGGGACCTTAGATAGTGCCCCTGCATCCACATGATCATGTTTCCACAGGGAGAGGTCTAGTTACCACAAGCTGCCCCAGATAGAAAGGTAGTGATGCATTCAGGGAGCCGAGTCTGCCATGCACACACAAGATCAGACACTGAACAGATGAAAATCAGTTCAGTGTGGTCAGAAGCAATTAAGTTGTAGAGACAGAAGAAGTTGGTTTGAATACTGGTCCCTCACTTACTAGCAATGTGACCTTGGATAAGTTGATTAACTTCACAGAGTTTCAGTTCTCTTAATCCTCAATGGGATGATATCCTTTACTTTTGAAAATGGAGACAATATTTCTACCTTATGGATTATGAGAATTTAATGAAATTAATTAAGATAGAGAAAGTATATAGCACAGTGCTGGACATAAAATGAAGAGCCAAACCCTTTCTCTTGACTTCCTCACACCCAAAAAAGAGGAATTGAAGTGTCAGCAACATTTCTGAGAATTTAATCTGCCAAAATGGCCAAAAGGACAGTTCCTTCCATAGAGATAAAATCAATTAGTTTCTTGCAGATTTTTCTCTTCACATCTTATCTCTTGAAAAATCATCTTTTTGAAGTTTGGGTTTTATGTCTCTGAACACACCAAGGCCTAGACCTTTATCTCAGACATAGTAGTTACTCAATAAATGCACATTGGATATTTGTTCACATGGGAAATGCAGCTAATTTCCTGGATATTTCCCCTGGAAATGGATGTTTGAAAACAAGCAGCAGAAATCTGAGAGACACTTGCTCACTGTGAGCTTTTATCTTTTCCTTTCTGTCCCCACCCCCAGGTATGAAGATGAGATCAACAAACGCACAGCGGCAGAGAATGACTTCGTGGTCCTCAAGAAGGTGGGGCATGAAGGATAGGAGGGAATTGCTTTCAGGGAGCCCCTCCCTGTGGGGAGTGGTCCTTGGCTTGTGACAAGTTTGGCCCATTTTCTACTCATCTCCACCTCACTTGGTGCTATCTAGATCAATGCTGCTGAAGGAAGCTGAAGGGAACAAGTTTCAAGGAATTAAGCTTGGGAGAAAGCCTGTTCAGATAATTAACTTCCATGTCTTCAGGTAGCTTAGGGGCAGAATATAGAGAATGATTGACTATATCAAAGTAACTGTTCCTTTTCACTTCACCTGGCATTGTGTAGATTTTCCTAAATGCAATTGAAAACACTGCAGGTGTTGATTAATACCCTGTCCTCCTGGAAATTCCTGCCCCTTATCTCTCCTCCTTCTTCCCATGCAGGATGTGGATGCTGCCTACATGACCAAGGTGGAGCTGGAGGCCAAGGTGGATGGCCTGACCGATGAGATCAACTTCCTGAGGGTCCTCTATGATGCGGTGAGGACTCCTTCCTCCCTCCATTCACAGAAAGTGACTCCCCCATCTCTGAGGCTGCTGGTTGGGATTCAGTTCTTAGAAAAGACTCCGGCTCTCTTCCTTTAGACCATGGGATCTCAGCAAGGTCAGAGACGAAAAGTTTGGAAAAAAGCAAGGGCCTAAGTGAGAGCTTCTCAAAACTAGGTGTTTTAGAAGAAGTGATTATGTCTGAAGATTGTGTGGGATGGAATTTATTACCATCCACCATTTTTCTGGTGAAATGGATCCATTCCATTCCTTTCCATCTAACACGCAGAACATTTGCTGCTTTGGACGTGGAGTGCTGTGGTTCCCGGGGAGCAGTAAAGACTAGAAACATTGCTTTTTATCTCCTGCGAGGTCACCAAACACTGGATTTCTACTTAGAAATTTACCTTCTTCCCACTCCTCACACATTGGGAATGGCAACCATACTTCCTTCTGAACCTGCATCGCAGCCTCCATGACAACAGAGGCTTGCCTCAGAGCTCAGGGGAGACCCTCCTGGGGTGCTGATGGGAGACATTTGCTTTGCAGGAGCTGTCCCAGATGCAGAACCACGTCAGTGACACGTCTGTGGTCCTCTCCATGGACAACAACCGCAACCTGGACCTGGACAGCATCATTGCTGAGGTCCGTGCCCAGTATGAGGAGATCGCCCAGAGGAGCAAAGCTGAGGCCGAGGCCCTGTACCAGACCAAGGTGGGTGGTAGGATGTCTCAGGAGATGGGGGCTAGGGCTTTGCTTTTAATGTCTATGAACAGGCGCTCATCCACTTGGTCCCAAGAGCAGTTGAGATGGGCAGATTCTCCCAGGCATCATTTTTCTTTTTCTTTTTCCTTTTTTTTTTTTTTTTTTTGCGGTGCTGGGGATTGAACCCGGGGCCTTGTGCTTGACAAGCAAGCACTCTACCAACTGAGCTATATCCCCAGCCCACTCCCAGGCATCATTGATCCTGGTCTAATTTGGGATCACTTGACATTTTGTGCTGTCCCTCCCACCTGTGCCTACTCTCACTGGACCCTGCCCAAATACTCTTGACCCCTGATTCCCTGTGACTCCTTGGGCATTAGGTCCAGCAGCTCCAGAACTCAGTTGACCAACATGGTGACAACCTGAAGAATACCAAGAATGAGATCTCAGAGCTCAACAGGATGATCCAGAGGCTGCGGGCAGAGATTGAGAACATCAAGAAGCAGGTGGGTGTCACCTTCTTGTAGCTGAAGCGCAAGATAAATGCCGCGGGGTTGATAAGCAGGTAAAGATCAGGTCAGAAGACCCTGAGCCTGTCTACATGGCATTTCTAGTGCCACACCCAGATCTTCTGAGCAATATCCTAGTTGACATGAGACGATGCCCCAGTATACAGGTTTCCTGGCTCTTCACTGTTACTTTGCCTATCTATTTATCAGTCTGGTGGGGCATTGGTGGGCTCTCATAGGAGTGCATGAAATGCTTATGGGCCAGGGAAGGTGGGAAGGGGGACAATCAGAATCCTGACATCCTAACCCTAGGAAAGCTGGCCAAGAAAAGGGGACAGTGTAAAGATCTTGAAAACAGGACGCTAATGCTGTTTGTCCAATGCCCTTGTCCACAGTGCCAGACTCTGCAGACGTCTGTGGCTGACGCAGAGCAGCGCGGGGAGCTGGCACTCAAAGATGCTCACACCAAGCGCACAGAGCTGGAGGCGGCCCTGCAGCAGGCCAAGGAGGAGCTGGCCCGGATGCTGCGCGAGTACCAGGAGCTCCTGAGTGTGAAGCTAGCGCTGGACATTGAGATCGCCACCTACCGCAAGTTGCTGGAAGGCGAGGAGTGCAGGTGAAGCAGGAAAGGCAGGGTGGTGACATGAGGGACAGAGAAGCCCAGGACCATGAGTTGGGGCCTCTGCAGGGCTGCTTGCTTCAGTGCTGTGCTGGTGCATTAAGAACCAGGGTGGCATAGATATCAGGTTCACACTTGGCCCTTAGAATCTGGTTCTTCAAGGATAGGCGCATGAGACCTGCTTACTGAACAAATCGTGGTGGGGTCTTGCTGGGACTCATGGCTCTTTCTCCTCTGCAGGATGTCCGGAGAATGCCAGAGTGCCGTGAGCATCTGTAAGTACCTTCTGCCCCTTCGTGCTATTTGTTCACCCTGATCTGAGTGGAGGGCTCTGGGCACTGTGGAAACTACTGTGTCCCTTGCCTTCTTGCAGCAGTGGTTGGTGGTGGCTCCAGTGCTGGAGGTATCAGCGGAGGATTCGGCGGAAGCGGCTCCGGATTTAGCCTGGGTAGTAGTTGTGGTTTCGGCTCTGGCTCCGGAAGTGGCTTTGGGTTTGGTGGCGGTGTCTGCGGCAGTTCTGGCAGCAGGATCATCTCTACCACCACCGTGAGCAAGAGATCCCGATAGAGAAGACGAGGTCCCTGCGAGCAACCAAATGCCAGCTGGCCCAGGCCTGGGATCTTTGTGCTTCCTTCATTTCATCTCCACCTTCCCTTCTGGTGCTCATCCTGACGCTGTCACTTCTACTCTCCCCTGGGATCTCTGCTCCAGGACAATCTCGTCTGGAACGTGGACTCTGCCCTCTTGGAGTTTGGTTATTTCTTTTTGACTCGGGCCTGGTGACCCACCTCCAATGGAGGGGGTCTTAGCTTTCACCTCCCTGGACAGAGGAGAAAATGACCAGGAGCTCCCTCTCCAGAATTGTCAGGGCCATACATTTCTTCCCAGCTCAATGCTGCGGCCCACCAGATTCTGGATTTCTATCTACAAGAGAACCAAACCCACTTTCCATCACCCATGCAAGGTTAGGACAAGAACTGCTCCATGTCCCGTTCCACTCTTCTCATTCTTAACTATCTGCAGGTGAATCTTCAATAAAATGCTTTTGTCATTCATTCTGAGCCATTGTCTTCGTTCCCTGTGGAGCAGTCTCTGGAATTTGTGTATCTATTAATTTGGGTGAAAGTGGACACTGGGGTTCTGAAGGATCTGTTTATATGGATCAAGGTCATCTACTAATTTTTCAGGTCTCCATTTCTAAGTTGCATAGATTATTGAGGTCAGAAGTGCAGTGTATGGAGCCTGCAGGATACCTGTGGGCAGGTGGGCAGATGCAAGAGACAACCAACAATTTTACAGAGAATGCCCATTCTCGGGTGGCCCAAGGCAGCACCTTCTCAATTCTGAGTCTGGAGTGATCCTGAAGGGAAGGAGTCTAAGTCTGGAGGTGTGGGGCATCTTGCAGGTGTGCTGAGAGGCATGCGGTGGTTTTTCTGAATGCAGAACAAGAAGATACGGAGCTAAGGACGAAAACTTGTACTCAGTGTCTAGCAAGGCCTCCCTAGTTTTACAAAGCTCCGTGCATGGAACTAAATCCCAGTGAACCAACAAGGCTTTCAGGAACTGTTCCAGCAACCCACGAGGTCACTGCTTTTGGATGATGTGGTGTAAGCCCACTCTTGTCACAGAACTTTAATGCTTTGCTTGCTTTTCAGCCTCCCGGGGAGCTTGGGTCATGCCGGGCTTGCTGTGGGAGAACATGGAGTTGAGGCAGCTCTTCTGGAGAGGTAGAGAAGGCAGCTTCCTGGTTGGGGCAGCCCTGGAGATTCTGACTCTTCCAATCCTGAAGTGGGGAGAGCAGAGTTAGGGGCAGGGTTTGGGCGCAGCCCTTGAGAACGCCCTGCCTCTGTCTTGGACCAATTCCAAATTCTTGGAGCAGCACAATCTTCCCTTTTCCAGAGAAGGACTGCAGTTCCCCAAGTGCAGTCTAACCTAAATCCCTCATGCTGCAGGTGCAAGCTATGCTTTCTTGGTCACCAATTCGTTCTTCCCTCTTTGACCACTGGGGAGTTCATTCTGATTCCACTCCCTCCAGTGCAGTGCCCATGGGGACCCCACTATGCAGAGAGAGGGTACATGAATTGCCCCCAGGCCAGTCCTGCCTATGGGACCCTTGAGCAGACCTTGAGTCAGATTAGGGCCACCCTGCCTCTGGGAAAGCAGAGGCCCAGCAGCCAAGAGCAGCCAAGGGTTAATCTCAGGGACTTTTGCTCTTGGACAGGGGCCATTTGCCAGGAGGAACCAGGAGGAACTGCTCCCTGGGCCAGATGGCTCCATCCTTCAAGAGCCCAGCCCTAATCTCTCCATTGTCCCCTGCCCCCCCCAGCTCATTGTCCCATGTGTCAGAACAGGAAGTGTTTGCAGCTCTTGCAGCCCTTGCAGCCAGTTGGGCAGATTTGACTTCATCCCCACTGCGCCCCTCCCCTGGGAAAATGCCTCATCGGCTCCTTTTTGAGTTTCTGGGGTGGGGACAAGAGTTCAGGCCTGGAGGCAGGGATGGGGCTTCCCAAGGTCACCTGCTGGAGGTTGCTGGCTGTGATGGGCCACTGTCTCAGGCCTCCTGAGCAAGGGCAGTGTGGAAGCTGTCAGGGCCTCTTCGCTTGCACTTAATGATTCGCCCAGCAAAGGCAGGCAGTAGCTGAGATGTGTACACGACTGGTGTTTTAGACTCCGGTTTGACATGAAGGAGGAAAAACAATTATGTCGGCCTCTATTTCCTGAAAGGTCCAGGGGAGGGGATCCTGGGTTTGGAGCTGGTTGGTTAGTTGAAGGGGATTATTGGAATAGTTGAGGGAGATGCATTGCTGAGATCACAGACGCACCCCTTCTCTCAGATCCTTTGAACTGGATTCTGCCTAACTCTTTTTGTTCAGGATAGACATAAGGTGCATTACCTGCTTGTTGGAAGCCCATGGTTTCCCTTTCCTTTGAAATCTTTTCCTCTAGCTATGCTGAAATTACTTCTCCCAACTGAAGGGCCCAATTGTGGGTTGGCGCATCTTTTACTGGGTTTATTCAGTTCTTCCACCCTGACCTGCACTCCCCAGGGTCTTGGTTTTGGGCCCTGGCCATAGCCCCACTGTGAGTTTGGCTTAGGTCCCTCTGGCTTCTAAGCAACTACTATGTCTGTATTGGTCTCACTGTCACCAAGACCCTCTGTGCTGAATGAAGTCCTCTCAGTTCCAGAAGATTCTTGCTAACACTTCCAAAATCTCCCTCCCTTGTTGCTAGAAAAACCAGAAGGATATAGCAAAGCGGGATTTTTTTAGTGAAGTTGTTAAACTCCCCAAAAAGATTCTCGAATGCCATCAGGAGAGAGACTCAGCCCCACCCTACTCCCCTCCCTATAACTCCAACCTAATCCCTTCCCCTCCCTATAAATGCTGGCAACACAGAACTAACGCGCGATTCTCTGGCACACTGCTTGTAGGTGTAAGGGTGGTCATCGTTGGCCAGCTAAAAAAAATAAAAAATAAAGACTTCTTTTCGCTTTACGTGATCAGCTTGGATGATCTTATCTTCATCGGGTACAACAAAGTCTCATTATAGGATTTTGGTTTAGCTCACTTTGGGATCCAGGCCTTATGTTCTAAGACAAGAGGACCTCGGAGTAATGCGTGGCTACTATCATGTCTTAGATGGCTGTTTGGAGTTGAGTGCACCAGCTATGTCTGTGACCTTTTGTGTCTCCTAAGGATAGAGTAATAGTGGGCCAATCCAGAGACAAAGGGGAGACCAGGCTGAGGGGAAGAAGCTGCTTTAGCAGGAACTGAACAGTCATCGCTTTATCTGGTGAAGAGAAGGCTGGGAGGGTGTAGTGTGGTCATGCAGGGTCCTGGTGGTGGGAGCCTCGGGACCAGGGCTCATTGCTCCCTGTGGTTTCCTGGTTGGCTTAGGTCAAGGCAAGATGGTTGTTCTGCAGGTTTTCTTTCTTTCTTTCTTTCTTTCTTTCTTTCTTTCTTTCTTTCTTTCTTTCTTTCTTTCTTTCTTCTTTCTTTCTTTCTTTCTTTCTTTCTTTCTTTTTTCAAGTATTACAGATTTGCTTCTCAAAAATGGAAGGAGAAGGTTGTTGAGATGCTAGATAAGCTAAGAAGAGGTTTCCTGGAGAAAGGTTTTTTTTTTCTTTTTTTGGGGGGTGGGTATTAGAGATTAAACTCAGGGCCACTTGACCACTGAGTCACATCCCCAGCTCTGTTTTATGTTATATTATATTTTATTTTTTTGAGATAGGGTCTCACTGAATTGCTGAGGGTCTCACTCAGTTGCTGAGTGAGGCTGTCTTTGAACTTATGATCCTCCTGCCTCAGCCTCCTGAGTGGCTGATTATAGGTGTGGTACCCCCACACCCAGTTTGGAGAAAGGGTTTTGATTGCCAGTTGCCAGTGACCCATCTACTATTCACCCACCCACTTATTTATTCATTTTCAAAACAAACAAACCCCCTGCCTATGGATTCTGTAAGGACAGAGGCCATGCTTTATTCATCTGGATATTCCAGGGCCACTGTGCTTCCCTTAGAGGAGCTGTTTAACAGACGTTGATTAGATGAGTGAGCAAATATTGATGCCCGGTCTGCGCTGGGTGATGGGTTCCTGAGTATATAAAACAGTTATATTTGCTTTTGAGGGGCTTTCAGTATGGATGATTGTGTCTAGTTGTAAATGATTGGTAGTAGACAGACAGATGAAGACCCTCGGGAGTTAAAAACAAAGGCCATGGCAGTCCAGAGGAAGGTGGAATTACTTCTGGTGGTGGGTGAGGGCAGCACGGAAGCTTCATGCAGGAGGTGGTATTTAATTAGGACAGGTAGGGCCTGGGTGCTAGAGGGGGCAGAAAGTATTCTCCTGACAGACAGGAGGACTCCAGTCTCCTCCAAGAGTAAGTTCTTTCTTCCAGGAAGTCTTCCAGGAGTGGCTCCACCCTGTTGGAGCAGCCTGATCCGATCATACATCTTTCTCTCTGGCAGCATTTCCCCCGTGGCACTGGGCTGTCCACCTTCTATGACTCTGCCATCTGTGAGCCTCAAGGGGACAGTCTGACAAGCTTTGCAAGCATCTAGCTCTGTGTAAACCTGTGGGGATAGAAATCGTACTGTAGCCGGCTCCTCCCTGAGGAAAGCTAGCATAAAGTGAACATGTGCCCGAGTGTGGGGAGCCCGGGAGCAGACACCTTAGATTCAGATTTTCTGTTCTTTCAGGAGACTATGAAGAGCAATGGTGGATGTTAGCATAAAGGAGAAGCATTTACTGTGGCCAGGGATTCAAGGAAGGCTCCCTGGAGGAGGTGACACCTGAAATGAATGAAGTTCAAGTGGTCAGCAAGGTGAAAGGGGTGGAGTTGGGAGGAAGGGCCCCTGGTTCAGGGTTCTCTAGGCAGCAAGAATACCAGAGTAGAGGCTCTTGGAGTGTGGTTCAGGGAAGTGTATGTGTAAACTGAAAGTAACTTGGCATCAGTCGAGGTTGAGGGTCGGGAGTGGTGGGAGAGGATGCTGGAGAGTCCGGGCTGTGGAGGACCATGGTTTGGCCCAATTTCCAATCCATGTGGGGCTTGGGCCTTGTGTTCCAAGACTAGACAAGTTCAGGATAAGGCGTGTCTGAGAGAAAAAGCTCAGGAGGAGAGGGGAAGGGAACTCTGGGCCACCTGCTTTTGGGGTGGGACCTTGAGGCCCATGTTGTGCTTTGGACTCCTATCTGGGGCCGGCCACCCAGCACCTCACTCCCCTTCCATGCAGTAGAAATGCTGAGCCTTGCACCTGCTCCGCCTCCTTTTCCATTCCTATGTACTATGAGGATATTTCTGGGACTAAGTTGTTCATTGTCATTCCTTTGTCTCTTGGCAGAATTGTCTCTTGTCCCCCAAAAGAATTTTCATCTCCTTGGTATTCATCGAGCACTTATTTATAAATCTCCTTGGACGATGATGACGATGATTTGTTGGTACTGGGGATTGAACCCTGGGGTGTTTAAAACTGAGCTGCATTCCCAACCCTTTTTATTTTGAGATAGAGTCTTGCTAAGTTGCTGAGGCTGGCCTTGAATTCTAGATCCTCCTGCCTTACCCTCCCACTGCTGGGATTACTGGTGTGCACCACCCTGCCCAGCTCCCCTTAGATTATTTGCAGTGTCCATCTCACTCTATTTACTATCATGCTCACACACTCTGCTTCATGTCCAACTGGATTCCCTCAAATTCTTCCATGGAGAAAGATCCATACTTTGCAAATAATTCCATGGAAAATAAATTTAAATTTCCTCTTAACTTCTTCTTTCCCAGGTTAAATGATCACTTAATGATCTTTCTTCCTCCCCTTTTATCTTTTGTGTCAAGCAACCTATTGAATTATTTCCCAAGGCTTTTGGGGACTCCCAGCCAGGACTCTCAGCTAGTAAAGAGATTTCTGCTATTTGCTAGCCTCTGGTTTAAGGAATCATGCAGGATAAACATGATTCAGCACGAATATAAGCAATGGCTTTTGTCATGCAGAGGAATCCCACACAAATCATGGCTTATTCAGGGCTAACCCTTTTCTCAGTTTTATTGCCATGCTAATCTTCTCCTTAAGGACTTTGTGGTTGTCGCTCCTTCACTTATTCTTACAGCTGGAGGTGGAAGGGAGTTATTTAAAATAAGGAGGCAAGAAAGGAAGGTGGACAGGTCTCACCTAGTCCCCCCCCCCATGACCCCTGAAGTCTGTTTTCTATACAGTAGCCAAAAGGATTCTTTGTTTTATTTAATTGGTATCAGGGATTGAATCCAGGAGTGCTTAACCACTGAGTCACATCCAGCCATTTTTTATATTATATATATATATATTTGGTTAGGGTCTCACTAAGTTGCTTAGTGCCTCACTGAGTTGCTGAGGCTGGCTTTGAACTCACGATCCTCCTGCCTCAGCCACCCGAACCACTGGGATTACAGGTGTGCCCACCATGCCTGGCCAGATGGACCCTTTAAAAGTGAGCTCATGTTTCACCTTTGCTTAAACCCTTAATGGCTTCCCCTCTCAGAGCAAAAGTGGGTCCAGTGAGGCCCTGTGTGATCTGTCACACAGCCACACTGACCTTATTTCAGATCCACTTGTTCTCCCAACTCGGTTTCAGCCACACCAGCCCCTGAGGGTTCCTCAGATGTACACACGCTCCTGCCTCAGGCCTCTGCCCTTGTGCTCCCTCAGCCCATTCCTTGCTGTGTTCAGATATTTGCTCAGGTCCGCCAGAACACTCTATGGAATGGCCCTTGGCCGGCTTCCTGCCCTTTTCCTGCTGAATTTTTTCCATAGCATCTTCTACTGCCTGACTATCCTGCGTATTTCTCTATTGTCTGCCCCCTACTGGCACGTGAGCTTGGCCTAGCAGGGGCTTTACCCATTTTGTCCACTGTGTGGTTGGTTCCTGGATCAGTGTTTGATAAACAGTCAGTGCTCAATAAGTATTCATTGCCTGAATGGAAAGAGGCAAGAGAGACCAGGGCTGATGCTTTGCATCTGTGAAAGAAGGACATTAAGTAAAAAATTTAAACAAAATGGGGTCCCTGGGTTGTCATAGGAGCAATTAGTCCATTGCATTAACTTGCAATTTTCCCAGAGCAATAGAGAGGCCCTCTTCTCATATTAGGACAGAAGCACAGTTCAAAGTGACACAAAATAACAAACACAAAATATTAGCTAATATATTCTGAGGGCTAACTTTGCATAGGTGCCATTCTTGCTGTTTACTATATGTTATTTACTTCAAATCTCGCAAGAGCTAGGGAAGATGAATCTGCTATTCATTCTATTTTACAGGTGAGAAAATTTAGGGTTGGAGAAAAATGTCTATGAGGCAGGGTCAGGAAGAAGTGGAGCCAGAATTCAAATCCAGGACAGCCTGACTTCAAGCCCAGGTCTCAGCCCCAGGCAGGATTGAGATGGGCCAACAGTTAGACAAGGGAGTAGGATCTTAATCTGCAGTGGAAGGAGCGCTTTGTCCCAGTCACAGCCAGGAAGGGGCCTCCTACCAGTTTTGATATACATTCATCCATTTTTGAGTGTTATGCCTTAGGTAGGCACTGTAATTTAAAAAAATATATTTTTAGGCATTGATAGACCTTTTTTATTCATTTATTTATATGTGGTGCTGAAAATTGAACCCTGTGCCTCACACATACTAAGCAAGTGCTCTACCACCGAGCCACAACCCCAGCCCCTAGGCTCTGTAATTTTAAGAGGCACATTAACTGTTTGAAGTGGCTGGTACAGTGGTACACGTGTGTAATCCCAGCTCCTCAGGAGGTGGAGGCAGGATTGCAAGTTTGAGGCCAGCCTGAACAACTTATTGAGACCTGTCTCAAAAAATAAAAAGGGCTGGGTATTTAACTTGGTGATGCAGTGCCCTGGGGTTCAATTCCCAGTACTCCAAACAACAACAACAAAAAACCCCAAACCAAATAAAAACAACCAACAATCCCCAAAAAGCAAAAACAAAGAGATGAACCCCAGTGGGGGTGGGTTCAGGGGAGCATCCTGGAAACCATGCTCACGAGGATGAGGGGAAACAGGTGGGTGCATCTAGCCTGCAGACACTTTCCAGGAAGGTAACCGTATTTTCTGTTACTGCAAGGGCCATCATAAAGAAGCAGGGACATTTGTGTGTGTTACTGTGAAAGCCAGGCAAGAGCAAATTCATTTTAGTTTAGTTTACATTCACCAAAGTCCAGCCAGGGCCTGAGGCTGATGGACACAAAGGCAAGGGGGACTGGTGGTGACATCATGCAGAGGGTTATGTACAGTGAGGGATTTTAACTGGGGATAGAGTCCTTTCTACTGGGGCATGAACACTGTCCAGCAGTGGCAGAGGCCAGCTGGCAGGGGACTGGGACTTGAGGTTGAAAGACCCTGGGTAGGTTATTGTATTACTGCAAAAGTTCTGAGAATCCTGATGAATACATTTACTTGTCAGCAGATTGAAGAAGAGCATGCCTTTTTGGGTATATGTATTGCCATTTCCAAATGTATGTGATTATAAAATGCAATTGTATTTACAACTATTGCTGAATTCATAGTAGAAATGTATATTATCAAAGGACGTTGAAAACATAAGTTCTGACAAGTGTGAAGGTCAATACAGTTTGTGTGTGTGTGTGTGTGTGTGTCAAAAGGCATCTTCAAACCCAGGGATACATAAGTCCCCTGTGGCAAGATGGGCAAATGAGCTCCCTTTGACCCCAATTTCACTGATGCCAGGGTGAGGAGTCAGGCTCCCACTGGATGGAGGAGAAAACCCTAAAGCTAGATCCAGAAGACCTTGCTTGGATCAGGATGGCATCTTGCTGGTCTGGACAAGTCAGGGGATTTGATGAATTGCCTCCCACAAGGATCTTGAAGAGTGGGAGAGGCCAGGTGGGTGTCAGTCTCTAGGAGGAGTGGACTGGCAGCCTTCTGGCTGCAGCACCCTGTGAGCCTTTGATTTCATACATTGCAATCCAGTGACTCATTCTTCTCCTAAGTACTTCATCCTAAGTACTTAGGATGCTTAGTTAACCAACTTCAGGTTTGGGGGGTAAGTGTAAACCAACTCTGTTTTCTCAAAATATGTGTCAGGTGCCCCAAGTGCAGAGGGCCAGCCCAACCATCAAGAGTTCCATTCACGCAAGGCCTCCTCCCCTTCCTCCACTTCCTTCTCTCATAATTCTGATCAGAATTGACATTCTAGTTCTGCTAATGTATCTGCACTCTTTATTTTTGCTCCCTGACTCCTCCAGGGTCAGGTCACATCTTGTCTGCTTTTCTGACTCCTAGAATTAATATAGATTATGCCCTTCTCTCACTCCTTCCCCCATCTGCTGGAGAGGTCCCAGGACTGGGACTAGCTCTTGACAGTGGTGGCTGTGACTTTGCTTCTCAAAGATTCTTCTTCAAGTTCGTTCCATCTAGAGAAATGACAAATATGGTTCAGAATCAGTGGGCTCTGGCAAAGGCTGGGGTCTCCCCAAGGGGGACACTGAGGTCCCCTGATTCACTATAGGTTTAAGAATCCCTGAATTCCTCTTGCCTGGGACTTCATGGG
The DNA here is from genome assembly GCA_020662805.1 of Glaucomys volans. Classification (NCBI taxonomy): domain Eukaryota; kingdom Metazoa; phylum Chordata; class Mammalia; order Rodentia; family Sciuridae; genus Glaucomys; species Glaucomys volans. The sequence goes on along the minus strand of JAJEJO010048266.1, from coordinate 186,639 downwards.
TAAGCTGGGGGTATGTAGCAGCTCATTTCTGATTGGCATAAAGACAGGGTTTCCACTCCCCCATATATGTAATATTGTGTGTGTGTGTGTATACATATATAGGAAATATATACAAATACACATACATATGTATTTTTTGGTAGAAAATTACTTCTTCATAGTGCAAATAACTTTCAGCAGTGATATAATAAAAACACATTTAGCAGCATTATACACTCCTCAGCTCTCTTATATATTAAAAGAAAAAATATGACCTAGTTTTTGTGATACATTTTTGTGAAATATTGATAGAAATTCCTTCATCTAGCTATGTTCCAGGGAGATTCAGAAAGGTGGAGAAGATTGATCATCTTAGATGGGTTTTTTTTTTTTTTGGAACCAGGGATTGAACTCAGGGGCACTCAGCCACTGAGCCACATCCCCAGCCCTATTTTGTATTTGATTTAGAGACAGGGTCTCACTGAGTTGCTTAGGGCCTCGCTAAGTTGCTGAGGCTGACTTTGAACTCGCCATCCTCCTGACTCAGCCTCCCAAGTCCCTTGGATTACAGGTGTGCGCCACCCCGCCCGGCCTTAGATGGCTTTTTAATGGTGCTACAGCACAGTGGACCAGCCTTGGTCATGGTTAGTCATGGGGAGAGTCTGGTTCAGCCCTGGGTTTGGTTCATCCCTCAAACTCTGGTTCCCTGAGGTAGCAAAGAGGAGAGGAGAGCTGTGCATGGCCACCCGCTCTGCCTGGGCTCATTTCATATTTCATTAAGCCCTGAGCAATAGTTGTAGAAGATCAGGGAAAGCAGTTGGAGATGTTGGAGAGAGGATCCTAGGGAACATAAACACCCAACATCGGCTTGATTCTCTGATGGATTCTTGATCATTTGGTTCTGATTCTGTAGTTCTACATTTTTCCTGCTGTGGAAGAGATGGTGCTCATTTTGCATGTGCATTTTCCTAAATCTGAAAACCAAATCTGAGAAGTCTGGATTCCTCATGTCAAGATGATCTCAATTAGCTTGGACTACCTCATATAATGGGAGTTGAACCCACTTTTAACCAGTTGTATCTGGTTGCAATCCAGTTTAAGGGTTTCATTAATCCATTGATTCATTAATAATCTGTCTCATTCATTCATTCCATCAATCAAGTTTTATGAGCCTCTATTATTGGCAAAGCACTGTGCTAAGGACCAAGGGATTCAGTACATGACCAAGACTGGAAGCTTCTGGAAAGTTCATAGTTTTATCTTCGGGAAGGGGCTGGGTTGTTGCATAGCCTAGGGGTGACATGTGGGGAAGAGAAGGACAAAAGGCAGAACCAGACCCTGAGGAAATGTACACTTGGGTCACCCACCCCACAACCCTACTCAGTGAACCCTGATATCCCATCCTTTCCTCCTTTCCCCCAGTTCTGAGAGTGCTCCTGCCAAGAGCACTCGGGCCACACCCTTGGCAGAGCCTCATACACAGCAGACACAATGAAAAAAGGCCTGTCCTGGAGAGATAAGCAGCTCACTTGGCAAGCTCAGAGCTGTGCAGGCCGCCTCTCCTTTTGGACAAACCAAGCCAGTGCCTAAGCCTCAGAAAACACCAAGTTGGCAGTTCTCAGGCTTTTGGAGTCAGACATGTTCAGCAGTGCTGATGGCTTTGCCAGATCTGGCCTCCTGAGGCTGGCAGGGGGATTCTCAGAAGCACACCCTCTACCAGAGAATGGTCCCCAGGGGCTCTGTGTATCTGGCTCCAGACCAGGCCTCCAGTGATGTGCATGGTGCCTGGTGTACCTTAGTGGATCTGTGAGAATTGGTTGAATATTTTGTTGAGTTGGTCTTTGAGTTTCCAGTTCCCTAGGATCTGGGCTAAAGCCAGAGGAATGCCAAAATGTAGGAAGCCCCAAGATGTATATCATAGTGTATAGTTTCCCTGAGAAATTGTCAAAGCAAACAAATATCTGTCATGTTGGGTTTTGCCAGTGTCTGATCAATGTGCATTTGGGTGAACTGCACATTTTCTCTTAGAAGTTAGTCATAAGCCAAAAAGCTACTGAGCTGAAGCCTGGGAAAAAGGGAGATTGGGGATCATTCTGGTCTCTGTCTCCAGCAAGGGCGAAAGAGAGGTCATTACTTTGTTCCCAAGTCCAGCACTGGGTGGGCACATGGTGACCATTTAATAACCATGTGCTGACTGTGTAGTGAATTGTGTCACCTCTTCTATGGAGACACTATCCCAGAGTTTGGGTGAGCCTCACTGTCTCCATCACTCAGTGAACCAGAACCTTGCCTACTCCTTCCACTTCACTTTTCCAGAGCTGAGTCTGAATCGGGCAGCACCCAGGGGTGGCTGCTGGATAGACAGACCTGAGCTAAGCCCCTGATGCAGGTCAGCGTGCCTCCTGGGTCCTGTCAGGCGAAGCTAGGAAGTGGCCATGCCCAAGCACGGGGCACCGCCAGGCTCCGCCCCCTGCCAGGTAAGCCTGCCACCTTAGCATTTTTACCATTTCAGATTATTTTCAAGGTGTGTTTTGTAGCCTGGAACAAACTTATTGCCTTAGGGTAAACCCAGCCCATGAATATTTGGGATTAATTATCCCTCCTTCATTGGTGCCCAGGAACCTCCTCAAATGTATATAAAGGGATTTATTCTGCCCAGGTCTCCAGTCCCTCTCCCTCCTCTGACTCAGTGTCCCTGCTTACCTCTCACACTCTTCTGTTCACCAAGCTCCTCACCATGAACAGACAAGCCACCAAGAAATCCTTCAGCAGCGGAAGCCAGGGCTTCTCTGGCCGCTCGGCCGTGGTCTCCGGCAGCAGCAGGATGAGCTGTGTGGCCCGCTCCAGGGCAGCTGGTGGCGGGTCCTGTGGGCTCCGGGGTGCAGCAGGTGGCTTTGGCAGTCGCAGCCTCTACAACCTAGGTGGCAACAAGAGTATCTCCCTCAGTGTGGCAGCTGGGGGCTCAAGAGCTGGCGGCTTCGGTGGAGGGCGTAGCAGCTGTGCCAGTGGCTTTGGAGGTGGTTATGGAGGTGGCTTTGGGGGTGGGTATGGGGGTGGCATTGGGGGTGGTATCGGTGGTGGCAGAGGAATGGGAGGTGGATTTGGAGGAGCTGGTGGGTTTGGAGGAGCTGGTGGTTTTGGGGGAGCTGGTGGTTTTGGTGGTCTTGGTGGCTTTGGCGGGCCTGGTGGCTTTGGCGGGCCTGGTGGCTTTGGCGGACCTGGTGGCTTTGGCCCTGGAGGCTTCCCTGGAGGAATCCAGGAAGTAACTGTTAACCAGAGCCTCCTGCAGCCCCTCAATGTGGAGATTGACCCACAAATTGGGCAAGTGAAGGCCCAGGAGCGGGAGCAGATCAAGACTCTCAACAACAAGTTCGCCTCCTTCATTGACAAGGTGACAAAGCTATGATGGGACCCTCATTCTTTGGCTAAGGACTTTGAATTTGAAGTTCAGAGTCATTGGTGTTTAAATATGTCCTGGATGGGCCAGGCTGGACAGGAGGGACTTAGGCAGAACTCTGGGGTCTGGGAAGATATTCAGGCTGATGAATTTGACCCCGCTGTCAAGGGGAGGAGGGTGCTGGGAACAGTGGTCCCCTGTTTGAACCAAAACCCTACCATATCTTGCTTGTCCGACCCTATGCTCAAGGCTGCCTTTTGCCTTATCTAGGCTTAGGCTGGCAGAGCTGGCAGCTCAAGGCAAGGGCCACGGACACTGGCAAGGAAGGGTCTGACCTGGAACTGGGGACTTGGCAAATAGGAGTTGTCCTCTGAGACTTTTAATGAGGCCTCTTCCCTACGTGTTGTGCCCTGCAAAGAGACAGATGCCTCTGAGATGGGATTAACGAGGCTTAAGTGGAACCCTAGTCCCAAGGGGCCGTGAGAAGTTGGTGATTTCCTCTGTGCCCCTATTCAACCTTGTCAGGAAGAGGAAGGTGTTCCATGACCTTCTTCAGACCAGGACGGCTCACATGGGGCTGTCTCGCCTCCAGGCTCAAAAGAGGCGCTGACTTGCCAATCAGTGTTGGTTTCCATGATTCATAGCCTTTGAAGAACTGCATTGTCAGTGGAGTCTTAGATAGAAATGATGCTGCTGGGTTTTATGCACCTGTTTGCAGAGTACTGTATTTTGGGAAATTGGGATAAAGTCCCCAGGAACACCAAGTATCTTTACAACTCTGCATCAAGGCAGGGGTATTTCCAGTTTCCCTTCAAATCTCTCCTCTCTTGGTAACTTTCCAAGCCATGCTGCATCCTTAGTGCCCAGATGGATCACCCATCTGACCCTAGTCTCTGTAGCTATAGCAGGAGATGGAACTCTTCACGTGCTTTTTAGCCCTTTGTGCTGGGGGACCAGGAGATACAGGCACCCGGACCTCCCTGAGCTAACTAAGGGCCCCCACTCCTCCTCCACTGTGCAGTTTGTCTGACATTGCTTCCCCAATGTGCTGCAGGTGCGGTTCCTGGAACAACAGAATAAGGTCCTGGAGACCAAGTGGGAGCTGCTCCAGCAGCAGGGCACCAATTCCATCACAGGCACCAACAACCTTGAGCCTCTTTTTGAGAATCACATCAACTACCTGAGGAGCTACCTGGACAGCATCCTTGGGGAGAGAGGACGCCTGGACTCGGAGTTGAGGAACATGCAGGACCTCGTGGAGGACTTTAAGAAGAAGTGAGTGACTGGGTGGGAGTGGAAGAATGCCATGGGTCACCCTTCTCAGAGTTGTGGCCCTGTCTGCACTCCTCCAGACTGCTGTGCTGTGGTGTCACCTGACCTCTTTCTCTCTTCTTGCCTTCATGGTGGATAGCTTGGTTCACTGGGTTCCCCCCACCTTCCTTCTCCAAGCACAGTCCTTTACAAATGAACTTGTGGAAAGAGGGATGAGATTAGAGTCAAACACTTCCTCATGAACCAGGTTAGGGAAGATCCATTCTGGAGGTTTGCTTGGGATTGAGGGGTTTCCTGGGGACAGTTTGCCTGGGCAAATTGGAATGGCTGGTCCTGCTAACCATCAGGGAGATAGTAAGGAGGATATGTACGTCTAAGAGAGTGGGATAGAGACAGAGGGGTAGAAGAGATGAACTTTCAGGGTTTTGGAGAACAGTTATATTTATGACTGCCTAAAATCCAAACTCAGCTATATTTTCTTACTTTCACAGGTATGAGGATGAAATCAATAAACGTACAGCTGCTGAGAATGAATTTGTGACCCTGAAGAAAGTAAGTGGGAAACTCTTGGGTCTTGTAGCTGCAGGTTTCCAGCTGGGTTGGGAGATTCTAAGTTCAGGCCTTTGGTTCAATAAACAGAAGTCACACGCATATTAGTAGGGAAATCCTCAAGTCAGTTCACTCGCCTTTAGTTTCTGATAGATTTGAACTCTGAGATGGGAATCACCACTTTGTCGTGGAGCCCCATCTTGGACAAGGACAATTCCCAGCACTGGTCCTTCTGACTCTCTTGCTGCGGTTTGCAGCTTGCTCTTTGGAGGGATAAGGTCTTTATTCTCTTGTCTCTCTCAGGATGTGGATGCTGCCTACATGAACAAGGTGGAGCTTCAGGCTAAGGTGGATGCCCTGATGGATGAGATCAATTTCCTGAGGACCCTCTATGATGCAGTGAGAATGTTTCCTACTAAGAGAGGGAGGGAGGGAGAGATGTTTTCAGATTTGGGACTGTGTTATTTTGGTATATATTTGGAAAACTATCAGGATGAACCTAGAAATGAGGCCCCTTGTAGGGGTTTGGCAGTAGGGGCTGCAGACTTTGAGTTCTCTGAGTGGCTGGGACAGGGGGCTAGATGTACCTTTAAAATGAAGAGTCAGTGAGTGGGACTGTTGATGAGGACTCTCCAGCGATCTGTGTGCTTGTTGCAGAGACCCTGAACGTTAATAGTTTCCTTTTGTGTTGGCAGGAGCTGTCCCAGATGCAGAGCCATGTCAGTGACACTTCTGTGGTCCTCTCCATGGACAACAACCGCAACCTGGACCTGGACAGCATCATTGCTGAGGTCAAGGCCCAGTATGAGGACATCGCCCAGAGGAGCAAGGCTGAGGCTGAGGCTCTGTACCAGACCAAGGTGGGTGCAAGGCACCTCTCAGAGGATCCATCAAGGGTCTGAGGGAGGCCATGGCCTATGGGACTCCTGGGTGGTGAGTTCCTAGGGTCACTGAGGGCACCCTTCTTGGTTCTACCCTATGGATACATCCTTTTAATGACTGCTTGGTTGCAGAAGTCTTGTCCCCTGGGGGAAGATATTTGCACTGTCCCCTGCCAGGCCACATGGGATTGATTCTAGTTTGCTCAGGGACTGCAGGATGAAAGAATTTTCTACCATAACAAACCAGTTGTCTTCTTCCCTGATGTCTTGGAGGTGTCCCTGCACCTCAGGCAAAGTCTTCCTTTTGCTCACTAGTTGGGAGAGCTGCAGAGCACGGCTGGCAGGCATGGAGATGACCTGAAGAACACCAAGAGTGAGATCATGGAGCTCAACAGGATAATCCAGAGACTGCGGGCAGAGATCGAGAATGCCAAGAAGCAGGTGGGGTGGCCCTGAATGCTGGCTCCTGGGCTGCCTAGTAGTGATGGGGGTGAGGAGCTCAGGACTCTAAACTGCAAGTGGACTTCTGGATGTCATGCCAGCCAGCATCTACCTCCAGGGAGTTCAAAGAGCAAACTAGTCTAGATGACTGGTTAATCTGCAGGGAAATGTCTCTGTGGATGGAGACAAAATGGAGGTGTAGGGGAGGGATGTTCTCTGACATTAAGATAGGATAATCCATTCTAAGATGTAGAAGGCCTTGACCCTTTGGTTGGGCTCATCCTATTTAACTTCCCCTTCCCCAGAATGACAAACTGCAGGCGTCCATCGCAGAAGCTGAGCAGCGTGGGGAGATGGCCCTCAAGGATGCCAATGCCAAGCTCCAAGACTTGCAGGCTGCCTTACAGCAGGCCAAGGATGACCTGGCCCGGCTGCTGCGTGACTACCAGGAGCTGATGAATGTCAAGCTGGCCCTGGACGTGGAGATTGCCACCTACCGCAAGCTGCTGGAGGGGGAGGAGAGCAGGTGGGCATCCAGTCTCATCTCCCTGACCCAAGTCACATGCTGAGGCCTGATAGGTGACCAAGTAAATGGAGATGGTGGCCTGCTGGAAAGAGACAGGCCCACCACTTCCTTAGGCCTTGCAGAAAGCCATTTGCCTTTACCAGCCCATTCCTCCACAGGAAGCCAAAGCATGTATGTAGACAGTGTATGGAGGGCTCTTTGTTATGGCCCACAGAAGGATGGAGAGAGCTTACCAACCTGCCAGGCTTCTGAGTTCAGTTCTAGTTGCTGTTCATCCCCTGGGTCTATGGACGTGCTGGAGCTTGTTTAGTGATGGAGCTGCCTTTCTCTTGCTTTCTTGTTTAAACAGGATGTCTGGAGAATGCCAGAGTGCTGTCAGCATCTGTAAGTAGCTGAAGGAACCCTGACAATCAGAGTTGATTCTCAAGCATCTGTACTAATACAGGAAAATAGTGACCAGTTAAGAAAACATTCTTGTAGAAGTTGGAGGAGCATTCTGGGAATGGAGGGGCTAGTGGATTGGATTGGCTTTTGAAATTGTTCTGGGTTCTTGGTACTTTTAATTGGTCTGGGTGGTCAATGGGAAATATTCAATAAGAAGCCCATTACTGGGGGAGAAATTCAGACACTGGACCCAAGGGGGTCATGGAGGTTGACCACATGTAGAAGGAACTCTTAGATAACTCATAGTGACTTAACATTATGCAGTGTGTAACTGATGACGTTAGAATGGCTCACAGTGATCATTGGGTGCACCGATCACTCCTGATCTCCCTGAGTCTGGTGGCTCATTAACTAATTGTAATGCAGTACTGTGGGTGCTGGGCCACTGACTGCTGTCCTGTCCTCCCCCACAGCTGTGGTCAACAGCAGCAGCACAACGTCAGCCTCAGCAGGTGGTTATGGAGGCGGTTATGGCGGTGGTCTTGGTGTAGGAGGTGGTGCAGGCAGTGGCTTCGGCCTGGGAGGTGGCAGTGGACTCGGAGGTGGCAGTGGACTCGGCGGTGGCAGCGGATTTGGCGGTGGCAGCGGATTTGGCAGTGGCAGCGGACTCGGCGGTGGCAGTGGATTTGGAGGCGGCAGTGGACTTGGAGGCGGCAGTGGACTTGGTGGCGGCAGTGGATTTGGAGGCAGCAGCAGTTTCAGTGGTGGCAGTGGCTTTGGCTCCAGCTCCGGAGGTCGCAGTGGCGTCAGTGGCGGAGGTTTCAGCTCAGGCAGTGCCCGTGGTGGCAGCGTCAAGTCCTCCCAAACCTCCCAATCCTCCCAGCGCTATGCCAGATAGAATGCTCATCTATGGCAGTAACCCTGGTGCCTGGCTCCTCACTTGTGTTTTTCTTCCCCTCCCAATGTCAGTGACCCCCCCAGTACCTTGCCCCTGCCTCCAAGGAGCAGCTCCTTGGGGCTGGAAGGCGGTCACTCTTGCTTTTCCATTTACATCCCTGGCCAAGTTCGACCACAAGGATGTCGAGCTCTCCTCTCTCTGGCTCCAGCCTGTGCCTGTGATTATTCAGCTGTGGCCTCGGCTATCACCTTCTGCTGCCCTTGGTGTTCCCGCTCTGGTTGGGAGGGTCACCACAGTCCTGATGTATATAACATGCAGCACCTTCTGCTCATCTGTTCTGTCCCCAATAAAGTGCATTATGTCTCACACCAGGCCTCTGTGAATTCTTTTCACATCCTTCTCCCCATTGGACCTACCCCTCTGGTCACCTCCCTGGGCTCTCTACCTTTCACCTCTCCCTTGTGGACTCTGGTCAACAGAGCAGCTGAGTACTCCTGCTCAGAAACGAGACAGTTTGTTCCCACCATCCACTGAATGGGACTGGAATGACCACCAGTTGGTTGTTCATTCATTCCTTGAGCACTGTGGGGAGGGACCGAGGGGACTTACATCTCCTGGCAGGAGGCTGGGCCATGCAATCTCCTATTTCCTCCCACCTCTTCTTATTTGGGGCTAGATGGCTTTTCCTTTTGGTACTGGTCCACATTCTACCTGACATCCTGAAAACATCCTGACATCCTTTCTGCCATCAAGGCACCTTGGGATGGTATCAGCTGCTAGAACCCCAGCACTGCAGGATTCTTCAACAGCAGCCTGTCTCAAAGTCTGACTCAGAGCACCAGTCCATTGAAACACTCTGCAATTAAAGGTCCCATGCCCATTAGAGTTTCCCTCTTTGGAGCACAATTTGGAGGTTCTGAGCAATCCTGTAGCAAAAAACCCTGGTTCTTTAACTCAGCATTTCCCACAGAGAACCTACTTCCTGGGAAAGAACCCTTGACAGCCTGTGAAAAACACCCTGTGCCTGAGCCACAAAAGCTCTGTTATTCTGGCTGGGCCCTGCACCAGGAAGCCCTGGTGGAGTGTTAACTGGCCATTAGAAGGTTGTCCAGATGCTCATTGCTAGAAGGGACTCAGGAGCAAGGAGTCCAGGGCCTCAATTTGCATCTTTCAGATGAAGGGGTAGGGGGCTCACTAAGGGTCTTTTAGCACATAAGGACCTGAGCTACGAATGGACCCAAGGATCCTGAGTCTAGGCTCCTCTACTTCCCCAGTCTCTGAGGCTGCCTTCCACTCATGGCCCGCTGCTTGGGCACCCAGAAAGCACATAGGCTATAGTTGGAAACGGTCAACCAGACCAGGCCAGAGAAGCAATATTTCCTTCCTACACCAAAGTTGAATTTATTTCAGATACCAGGAATGGAGGTGAAACAAACAAACAAACAAACAAACAAAAAAAACTGGGGGCTAACGAGATTCAGTGTAGAAATCCAGCTTCCAGTTCCACTTTGATGACCTGGGAAGTCCTTTTGAAGGTGGGAGTTGGCAGCTGATGTGCCTTTTCTGGTAGGCATCCTTTTGTAGGAAAGGGACAGGAGATGAGGTGGCGAGACCTAGTCCCTGACCCAGTCCAGGGACGGCCCTGTGGGAAAGTGCCAGGTCAGTGTGGGTCAGCTGCCTTACTGGACAAAGTCATTGCTAATGGATTCCTTCCTTCTCCATTCCACCTGCACTCACTGAACTCTTATTCTCTGTCCAGCCCTGGGCTAACTGCTGGAGATTAATTGGTGAGCAAAAGTCAGATGTTGTTTTACTCTCATTTTAGTAAGGGAGTGTGACAATAAAAAGGAAAAGACATAAATAAGCAAAATAATTTGCAGCTGTGATAAGTGTATTGAGAAAAGAAACTAGGGACTGGCTTGAGGAAATGTCAGGACTGTCAGTGGATTGAATGGGTGGGGTGTGCATATAGGGGGAACAGGAGATTCACCATGATGCCTGGTGTGAGCAGTTGGGTGGACGGTAGTGCCATTTACCCAGGTGAGGCTGGGAGGACAGATGGGTGTGAGGAGGACCTTCAGAGCTCTGCTTTAGCAGGTTGGAGCTGCCCATGAGACAGCTGGATGAGATGCCCAGACTTCAGCTAGGGATGAGAGTGGTTTAGAAGCACCGGAGACTCACATCTAGACATCATCTACATCTGAATGGTGAATGTGGTTTTTAAAGCCTTGGGAATTGATGAGTTCTTCCAGAGAGAAGAAGAAAAGAGGATCCAGGCTGAGATCCAAGAAAGCCTGGTATTTACTCAGGGAGAGGAGGACTGTCAACCAGATAATACAGTCTGGTCCAAGTTTTCCAGAATGCCTACACTTAAAAAGAAAATGGGGTTCTAACTGGCTCCAAGGAAAGCCCAGAGTGGGCCTAGGCTTCCTTGGGACAATATCCACTTGCCACAAGTCTCACATTCAGACAATGGCCTCTGTCCTCTGTTGCTTCTTCCTGGACTCCAACCTATGCCCACTGGCCTTGTTCATCCTGTGGAGTTTGCAGGAGACCCCACCACAGAGGAAGTCCTTGAGTGGTGGGGATGTGTGCAGCTTCTTAAAGGAGACCCTGGCTCAGGAGGAATGGGTGGTAGAGAGGTCTCTTCTTAGAGGTGTCACTGTTCCAGAGGAATGGCCAGGGCAGGTGACCTTGGCACCAGGACCTGAGACTGAGGGAGTTGTTAACTCAATGTTTGGCTGATATTCTGAGCCCAGCCCTGAGTCCATCCTTGAGCGTTTCTAGTCCAGTCTGTGAACACCTTCCAGGGCACTTGAGCTGATTCCCAGTGCTCCTTCTCTTCCCTTCAGCTCATCACTTACCAGTTGCTTGGTGCAATTCTGTGTTGACTTTCCAAGTGCTCTTGTTGCTGGGCTAGGGTTTGCTTTCTTGCACTTGACTAGACTTTTCATTCTTTGAGTAGGGATTGGTGGGTGTTGTGTCATCTGTCCATCCTCCAAGGCATGGTTTTCTTTTTCTTTTTTCTTTTTTCTTTTTTTAACCATAGGGAGAAAGAACAGTGATTGTTGGGTACTGACTATTGATGCCTGGGTACCTGCCTGGGATTTGGGGTTACCGTTTCATGGTGAAGAATCTCTTCTGTTCTCTGCTTTGCTCCTCACCCTCTTCCCTGGGCATGGAGTGGCATATCATCATGTGATGTCACAGAGGACCAATTTCTATGCCTGACCCCTCTCCAGCGGTCAACTTCCCCTGCCTTCCCCCTGGAAGGAATGCTCAAAAGAGCACCTTCCCGTTCTAAGAAGTTGTCACTCACTGGCTCACATGTTCTTTGACAATGAGGAACAGGTGTATTTGCAGATTTCAAGTGATTTCCTTCTGTCTTCTAGGATACAGGTTGCAGACCAGAGGAGGTATACAGTGATGGTAAGGCATTCACAAAAGCCTGGGTTAAGGAAACTGGGATGGTTTTCCAGAAGAATATGGAAGTAGTTCAACACCTGACTGTATGTAATCCAAACCTAACTGCTGGCAATGAAGGTTTGCATGTAAACTTTTGGGCAGTTTGGAGGTAAATCTCTACTGTTTTGCCTAGAGCTGGTTGGGATTTTGTCAACCAATCATCAGAAATCTCATCTTCTGGGACTTGGGCCACCTCTTCTCTCTGCTTTCTCAGCACTTTAGCCCGAATGCATTCTCTCTGCTGACAAAGGCCAGGCATGCAAACACCTCACAAAACTCTTAGGATGACTGAGAAAAACTCAATTCTGAAAACACTTTTTCACATATTTTGTCTGTTTTTTTTTTTTTCCTACATCTCTCAGAAGCCTTTTCTGGCAAAGTATAGAATACACATCTTTGGTGTCTGAAAGCAAGCTACTCACTACCAACCCTTCCAGTCCAGTCCATCTGAAGGCTGGAGGTAAGGCAGGTCTCCTAGGAAACCACCGATGAGGTTTTCCTGATACCCTTGGAATCCATGGTGACACGAGTGGGTGTTGACAGCTCCATCAACCTCCTGAGAACAAGGGGCAGGAAAAGATGGCTCTAGGTGGCCCTAAAGCTGTGGTTCTCAGTGGAGATGATTCTGCCCCCAGGGAGCATATGGCAATGCCTGGTGACATTTTTGGTTGGAACAATAGGAGGGGTGGGGCTGGCACCTAGAGGGTAGAGACCTGAACGATACTGAACATCCTACAGCGTGCAGGTCAACAATGAAATAGCTGCTGGAGATGTCATTAGTGCACTGCTAATCCACGCAAGCGGCGTTTGCATTCACCCTCTCCCTTGGAGAGGGTAGCTAGCTGGAGCGACATTGCTATAGCTGAGTTGACAGAGACCCTTCTGGGTTTGAGAGAAGTTTTTTTCCCCTTTTCCTTCCTTCCTTCCTCCCTTCCTTCTTTCTTTCTTTCTTTCCTTCTTTCTCTTTACCCTTCCTTCCCTTCCTTCCTTCCTTCCTTCCTTCCTTCCTTCCTTCCTTCCTTCCTTCCTTCCTTCCTCTTTCTCTTTCTTTCTCTCTTTCTCCCTTTCTCCCTCCCTTCCTCCCTCCCTCCCCCTCTCTTCTTTCTTTCTTTCTTTCTTTCTTTCTTTCTTTCTTCTTTCTTTCTTTCTTTCTTTCTTTCTTTCTTTCTTTCTTTCTTTCTTTCTTTCTTTCTTTCTTTCTCCTTCCTTCCTTCCTTCCTTCCTTCCTTTCCTTTCCTTTCCTTGGTACTGGGGATTGAACCCAGGGCTGCTCTACCAGTAAGTATAGCCGCAGTCATTTTTATTTTTTAGGTTGAAAATGGGTCTTGCCAGGTTGTACATACTGGTCTTGAACTTGAGATTCTCCTGCGTTAACCTCTGGAGTTTCTGGAATTATAGACATGTGTCACCACTTCTGGGGAGAAGTTTGTTTTAAGATGGAAATTCGCTTTTATTCTGGACCAAGCCATAGGAAACAAGTCAGGCAAACAGTGGGTAATTACTCCCTCCCTCCCATTGGCACCTGTAAGGATTAAATGAGATGACAGGAAACAGCCTAATTTGAGGATTTTCAAGCCTGTGCAGTGACCTGTGAGGGACTTGCAGTTCTGGTATACCTGTACCTTTGTCACTGTGTTCCCTTTTCTGGGAATGCTCACTCCACCTTTGGTCACTTATGCATCTTTGGAGGTCACTGGGCACTGCCTCCTGAAAGCTCCGAGACCCTGCGTGGTGCTGGTTGCCTGCCTGGGCTCCCACAGGACTTTTCTTATACTTTTCTGTCATGTGCCACATTCTATTAAAATGACAAGTCTCAGTGTCTGCTCTCCACACTAGAATGGAAGTTGCTTAAAGGGACAGTTTTCCTTACCCATCTTTGTGCTCCTCCATGACCAGCACAGGGCCTGGCACATAGCAGGCTCTGTGGACCTCACTGTGCTACTGAGATGTTGAAGAGGGGAGGGTGGACTCTTGGATGCAATTGCGGCCTGGCGTATTTAACAAAAACAACAGGATTAAACAGCTAACTTCTGTTACTGGCATAAGTCATGCGCTGGGCATCTTGCATGTCATCTCATTTAATCCTTACAGGTGCCATGGGAGGGAGTAGTAATTACCCTCGTTTTTCTAGCTGAGGACACTTAGAGAGGCAGAGTGACATATCTGATGGGAAGTGGCAGATCTGGGTCTCAGATTGAAAGCCCACAAGTACAATCACTGTGCTCTGCTGCCAGGTGGGGTCAGATCTTCCTGGCCTCTGGGTCTGCCTCTTTGGTGTGTTCTGCAACTCTAGCATGTGCTGCTAGGAACTTTCTGGAGGACTGAGGGGCCACCAACCAAATCTAAAGTTCTTATGTCCATAGGAGAGGTTTCTGCAGTGAAGGCCCTGTGACAGTGGGCAGGTCCACCTTCGAATCCAGAGAATTTGACATCTCCAGTTGGAGAAGCCGGAGAGATTCCAGTGAGGAGGTGCCTTGCCAACCACGGGTGTTTCTCTTTGATGCAGAGAGGCAGTCATAAAGTTTAAAACATTTCACCTACACTAGTTGATGCTTCAAGGCACATCTAACTACCACATTCTTTGGGTGGGTTCTTTGAATGTCAAAGTGGATGTCTTGCTTGGGGTGATATCTTTTGATTTGCTGAAATCCACACAGAAATAACAAAGTCCCATGAATTTATGCCAAGCTTTGGAGTTGGGTAATCTGATTAAAATCTTGAATCAGTGAGCTGATTGACTTGGGCAAGTTAATTAACCTCATGCCCTCATCTGTGAAATATGAATGAAAATTCTGACCTTGAAGAATTTTTATGGTAATTAAGAATGATATCTGTAAAGCCTAAGTCGGTGCTGTGTTGAAGATGGGCACTCAAGCAGAGTTATTTTTACACTATTTTCATAGGTTAAAGGAGTAAGAATTGAAAAGGCAAATTTATTTTCACTAAAATACAATCCTGACAATTCTGTGAAGTACACAGTACTCAACAAATATTCATTCATTGCTTGCTGGATTGCATTACCCGTGAGCCCCTGCAGCAGGAAACTGACTTGTCTAGTCATGGAAGCACGTTGCCCCCAATATAAAAACCATGATTCCTTGCAACTTATTGCAAAATTATCACAGACTTCAATGTTGCCTTGATCTAACCTGGGCTACCCCTCAGAACTCCTTCCTTCTTTTGGCTCCAAACTGACACTTTCTGAGATGGCTTTGTACATTGACATTTCCATCACAAGGACGGCCATGTGCTGAACACCTGCCCTGTGTAGGAGCTTTCTTTTTTCTTTTTCTTGTTTTGAAGTGCTCAGGATTGAATCCAGGGCCTCATGCATGCTAGGCAAGTGCTCTACCACTGAGCTATACCCCAGAGTTGGTAAGGGTTTTCTAACCTTACTTCTGACAGCTCCCACTGAAGTCCTACTGGAGGAGGATATGCTAACTCCAATTTGCTGAATGGAAGATTTTGGTCCAGAAGGTAGGACACTGGCCTGATGCCATGCAGCTGGAGAATGGCAAGGAGGGGACTTGAATACAGACCTGTACACCTCCAAGGTCTCCATGTTTTTCACTCCTTCAAGTGACCAGGGAGAAGGAGGAGATGCAGTTGTTTGAGTTCCAGAAAAATCTGGCATGCCTTCTGAAAAGACCCAGCAAAATACGTGACTGGTGAGAAACATACATGGACTGGGGAGTTGGTCCTTAGAGAACCTGTATACTTTACAGTGTCCCAGGGACCTGCTTCTTTAAGCTCGGCCTCAGTCTGCTCTTAGCTTCCTGCTGTCTCACGTGCACTATGTCCTTCTCTGCAGGGATGAGGCAAGTCTTCTTACCTTCTGCTCTGACCCCTGGCTGGTCTATGTGCCGTTCTCATTCACCCTGGGAGGGCAGCTGGACTAGTGTTTCCTCAAGTGCTACTGGGGCTTAAGATAGAAAAATGTGTGGTTAAGTTTGAGAAGCTCTCCTCTATTAGATTCTACAGTGAATAAAGACAATATTGCCAAGGACTGCTTTATTCAACTGTGGCAAGAATAATTCCAACACATTTGGTAAGGTGATGCTTTGGCAGGTGCAAGTGACATGAATGAGGGGGAACTGAACCCAGACGCATGCTTGTGTTGTGTGCCCATCACCTCTCTCCATCATGTTCTTCCAGCACATGCCAGGGTGGTAGCAGTGAGCCACACTTAAGAGGCTGCCAGTGGCACTGGAGCCCAGGGATGGGGAGAGAATTGGAGACAGTGATGTCCACTTAGGGAGTTCTCACTTGGGGCTTCAGGTGAGCTTGGCTCAGTTTTCTTCCCAGTGAGAGCATTTGATCTGCTTTGAAAGGAATTCCAAAGAATATGAGTAAAGACCTCACCCGAAAGGACTAACATCCTAATTAATGGGTGGGAGTAAATACTTCTAAGAACAACCTGGCACAGAATCCTCCTAGTGCATTGTCTGTGGATGATAATGTTGATTTTAAAATCCCAACATTTATTGCTGGACTCTGTGTGTTTATCTTGTAGAACAAACCTGCAAGTAGGTAGATGCCTCCTTTTCCAAATAAGGAGAGAGAGAAGTCAAGTACCAGGTCCAAGGTCATCGTGTGGTGAGAGGAGGATGTGGGATTTGAGCCCAGGTCTTCTAAATTCCATGACAGGCTTCCTGTTAGACCACAGTTACCCTACCCTTTTGTGGCATTAAAAAAAATGTTTCAAAGGACTTTCATTTACACTGCATGCTGCAAGGCTCAGGACAAACCAGTGAGGTAGAAAGAGTTTGATGGATTAGAACATAAGCTTAATGTGCTAAATCATGGCCAAGGTTACCCAGCTCCAACCTAGTACAGGTCTCTCTACTACCCCAGTTGCCTTTCTTTCCCTTCAGTTGAGGACACTCAACTTCCTCTCCTATTGTACTGAAGGTTACAAAGTCATCTGTTATGGGGTACAACTTAAGAATAGACCAATCACCAAATTTGAGAGTTTTTATTAAGGTGGCCACACAACGCCCCAAAAATGGCTACTGGGAGAACAGCCCCGATCGGTTCTTATACCATAAATCACATCAATCATAAGTGTCTGTTGCTATGATTCAAAATTACAAACTAACATCATGAAATCATCAGCAGAGAGGGAAGTGGGTCAAAATGACCCTACCTAGGTACAAATTAAAGAATGGTTACTAACATCCACACAATCATTGTTGACATCACCGTTCACATGGTACATTGTTTAGGAGACATAGGAATCAAAAGAGAACAATTTTTCATCATATAAGAATTGTCATTTTGTATTGCTAAACATGTCATGCTGAGTAACTGATGATGGGTACAGAGGCAAGGTATTTCCATGGGAGAAGCTAAGCAACTGTTGATAGGCACAGAGGTGGGGTGTTCCCATGGGAGGATTTCCTACATAACATGGAGTCTCAGAGCAAAATGGAGTCTGTTTAGTCATTGCCCATATAGCCTGGCCTGTAACATTTCCATGGAGCCAAATCTGTCAGCCTGTCACACCATCTTGAGAGCAGCCAGGGCCCAGCATAACTTATTCTTTCCATGTCCCCAGACAGAGTACTAACAGTAGTTAATCCTACAGTGTTTACTATGTCAAGTTTTTCACTAGCATTTTATGTTTATATTTATTCAACTTGTTTAATGTTAACCACAATCCTGAGGTACCTGTTGTTACAAGCCCCATTTTACAGTTGATGAAACTGGACACATGAAAGTTATGTAACTCTTCCAAGGTCAAAGAGCTGGTGAGTGGTGACGGGCCCAACCAGGCAGACTGGTCACAGGCAAGCAGCAGAGCAGAGAACTGAGAATAAACAGCCGAGCACTTGAAATCCCTCCACTCCAGTCTTTCATGTTTTTAGACCAATCCTCTGCTTGGCCTGGCTTGTTCATAAACTATCAGAGTGACTGAAGCTAGCTACTGACTTGACTGGAGTTCTGAAGACCAGTCACCTGTTTTGTGGGGAGTCTAGAGTCGCTTCCTCCTTCTCTTGTCATGCTGTGTGAAATCCCACATGTGGTCAGCAAGCAGAGAGTTTTTCTTGCCATGTGTGGTGTAGTTGGGTATGGAGGGTGTGGCCAGGTATGGAGGAGGGCCTGGCCAGGTATGGAGGGCGTGGCTTGGGGATGAGGGGAGCCAAGCTCCCAGAAGCCAGACCTGTACGTTATCTGTGTGCTGGTTCTTCCATCAGGGGTCCTTCATCTCCCATCTGCTGGCCCAGAGGGAACATACATGGTCTAGACAAGGACTTCCCAACCTCTTCCATCTTGAGGATTACCCAGAGGGTTTGTTGAAAAATACAGAAAACACTGACCCCTCCCCAAAAGCTCTTTATTTGCAGACTTTCATTCATGAGACCGGGCCAGGAACTGGGCCTAGATTTTCCTTTCTTTCATTTTTTTTTTCCCTTGGTGAAGAGGTACAGGGGATTGAGCCCAGGAGTGATTTTTATCACTAAACTTCATCCATCCCCAGCCTTTTAAATTTTTAAAAAATTTTAGACAGTCTCGCTAAGTTGTTTAGAGCTTTTTTAAGTTGCTGAGGTTGGCTTTAAACTTGTGATCCTCCTGCCTCAATTTCCCAGGCTGGCCTTGAA
Organism: Glaucomys volans; assembly: GCA_020662805.1. NCBI lineage: Eukaryota > Metazoa > Chordata > Mammalia > Rodentia > Sciuridae > Glaucomys > Glaucomys volans. The sequence continues at coordinate 168,245 of JAJEJO010048266.1, read as the reverse complement.
CTTGGCAACCCTCCTGCTTCAGCCTCCTGAGTCATGGGGATCAAAGATGTATACCACCACTACCGCTGGGCCTAGATATTTATGGTTGTAGCCAATAGTCATCATCAGTTAACATGTTTGTGGTGTGCTTACACTAAGGTAGGAGCTGGACAGTGAGAATGGGTGGGATTCAGTCCTTTGTCTTGAGGACTTCAGGGCCTAGAGGCACTGACCAGTGAACAGGGCCATGACGGGAACGGTGCAGGGCATATTGGGAGAACAGAAAGCGTTCCTGACCCAGACCGGGAGGTAGAGTGGGGAAGAGAGCATACCCTCCAGATCTGATTTGGGGCCTCAACATGACACATGCTGTCACTCAAAGACAGGTGGGGGTCCTTGGGCTGACTCTACCAGTCAGCTGAAGCATCCCCACTTTCTGTCCTCTCTTGCTTCCAGATCTAAAAGTCACACTCAGGGGTTGGTCTTCCTTGTCCCCTCCTCTTCCTAAGCTTCATGCTCGTTTGCTTCAGGCCATAAGCCTCCCATTCCCCAGGGGCCGGACATGATGGCTCTGCCTTAGTTTTTGTCTTGTAAGAAGTTTTCAGCTCCAACTTCAGGCCTGCTTAGATGGATGCCCTTGATTGCATGGTGGCAGAGTGGAGCCCATGGGGTTAGTGTGCCTCTTACCCTGGGTCCCCCTCCAGGCTTTCTCTGAAGAGGTGGCATAGGTGACATGCCACCAGAAGATAATGCCAGTCACGTACCAGAGCTCACAGGTGCTCTGGCATGGCAGGGAGGGGCTCAGCCCACCACTCCTTGGTCCTCACCCTTGCAGCCCCTAACCCCTGGGGTCAAAGGCCAATGAATCCTGCAGGATTAGGTGCTGCTTGGGTTCCCTAAGATCCTTGAGGAAATCATAGGAAGGGTGGACAGAGGTCTCCATCTTTTGTCAACTGAGGCAAGTTTGGGTGATTAAGCTAAGAAAGCAAAGCCGAGTAGCTTAGGGCCTTGATAAGCCGCTGAGGTTAGCTTTGAACTCACAATCTTCCTGCCTCAGCCTCCTGAGCTGCTGGGATAACAGGCCTGCACCACCATGCCCTGCTTAAATGTGACTTTTCTATCCTAAAACTAGATGGCTACTCTAATTGGCTAATACAGTTTGTAGTTTGTTAACAACATTAGGTTTGATTGGTCAAAGCAATTGAAAAGTAGAAAACTACTTTGATTTTCTTTCTTTTAAAAGGGAAGCTGAGAAGCCATACTTAGAATCCAGAGGAGAAATGAGGCTTGGGAAGGCTGTGGGTGACAGGGGACCGGTCAGCCCTCAGGTTTCTGACACCTCTTTCAGGAGGAGGATGCAGCTTACATGAACCAGGAGGGGCCGCAGGTTGAAGTGGGTGGCCTGACAGAGGCAGTCAACTTCCTGAGGACCCTCTGCAAAATGGTGATTCCTTGGTTTGCTGGGCTCCAGAGACAGCCTGTCGTCATCTTCCCAAGCATAACTCTGGGGGATGGTCAAGTGGCAGGACACTACCAAAACCTAAAGAGGGCTCAGAACTCAGCTCTGTTTCAACCAGGAAATGTTAACTTAGCTCTCCCAGCCTGCACAGACCTGCCCACAGTCCGTGGTCCCTCTCTGTCTCAGCCCATTTTACTGGCCACCTTCCCTCTGGCTCTGGTCCAGTATCACAGCCAGATTCTCTCCTTCCTACTGTGGTCCCGTGCAGACCCACACAGCAAGGCGTGCTGGCTGATGCTTTCAGGCTGACAACATGACTATATTTATATACTGCCTTTTTGTTTTAGCCTTGTTGTCTGCCGTCCTTTACTATAGTCAGCCCTGAAATATAAGCTTATTTTTCGAGTTGTCCCACCTCCTATCTCCAACTTTGAGGTATCTCTGCAGGTAGAGGATTCCCAGCATACTCTAGGGTGAGTGATCATCCATGTTCCCTTCAGGAGCTGTCCCAGATGCAGAGCCATGTCAGCCACACGTCTGTCATCCTCTCCATGGACAACAACCGCAGCCTGGACCTGGACAGCATCACTGCTGAGGTCCACTCCCAGTATGAGGAGATCGCCCAGAGGAGCAAGGCTGAGGCCGAAGCCCTGTACCAGACCACTGCATTCCTAAACTCTAGTTTAGGACAGTCCTATGACTGTCATTAAGAGTGCCAACATGCACCGGGTGTGGTGGCACATGCCTGTAATCCCAGCAGCTCATGAGGCTGAGGCAGGAGGATCGTGAGTTCAAAGCCAGCCTTAGCAAGGGCAAGACACTAAGCAACTCAGTGAGATCCTGTCTCTAAATAAAATACAAAATAGAAGCCGGGCGTGGTGGCGCATGCCTGTAATCCAAGCGACTTGGGAGGCTGAGTCAGGAGGATAGTGAGTTCAAAGTCAGCCTCAGCAACTTAGCGAGGTCCTAAGCAACTCAGTGAGACCCTGTCTCTAAATAAAATACAAAATAGGGCTGGGGATGTGGCTCAGTGGCCGAGTGTCCCTGAGTTCAATCCCTGGTTCCAAAAAAAAAAAAAAAATACAAAATAGGACCAGGGATGTGGCTCAGTGTTTGAGTGCCCCTGGGTTTAATCCCCAGTTCCAAAAAAAAAAAAAAAAAAAAAAAAAAAAGAATGCAAACATGTTGTAAGGCTACATTATTGTTTTCTCCTCCTCTGTCAGCTTGGGGAGCTACAGAGCACTGTTGACCCGAGGGGCAACAAGAGCGAGATGATGGAGCTAAACAGGAAGATCCAGAGGCTGTAGGCAGAGATTGAGAACATCAGGAAGGAGGTGGGTCCAGGCTCAAAGGTATGATCCTGGAGGTTTTTGGAGCTCTGGGGAAGAAGGGAAGCGCCAGCTGGGCTTCTTTGCCACACGCTCTCCTGGTGTCTCATGTGGATCTGCATAGTCTCTGGGAGCCTTTCTCCTCCCAGATGTTCCCCCTGGAGGCTGGACTTCTTGTAATGCTCCCTAAGGAGAAATGGTGGCCCATTTTGGTTTGTCCAGCAAATCTTACAACTGCAATGTTTCCCATAAACACTAAGCTTTCAGCAGGATCTCCCTTCTGCGGAGCTATTTATAATACTCTTCACATAATCTTGATGGCTTCTTTATATTTGGGATAAAGTGATTAAGAAGGGAGTTTTAACAGTCCTTAAAAAAAGTCAGTGACTAATCAGACCACTACTACGTTTGTTGGCCTAGGAAAGCAAATCAGTATTCTATTTCTCCATGAGTCATGAGTTGGTTTCAATGGGCCAAGAATGAATTAACCGATTGCAAAACTGACTTGTTTTCAGAGCACGCTTCATAGGGATTTCTAAGGCAGGAGAAGGAGGAATGTTGGATGGGGGAAAGCAATCTCCTCTCAGGGACAACCAGGTATTTGTTTCCTAGTCACTAGGTTAATTGATCTTCTACCTTCTCTTGTCTTCCACTCAAAGACTACAGAGAAGACAAAGGCTCAAGAGTGGAGGGAAATCAGGCCTGGGGTGCTCTTGCATAAGTTCAGTAGTGGGAATAAAGGGCACCCAAGAGCCTTGGTTTCTCCTTTATCCACTAGGTTGGGTTCTTTGACAGGTCTGGCTGAGAATATTGATGCTGTTGAAGTGAGGTCCTTCCCCATCCCAAAGAGGTCATTTCATTCATCCTCTAGCCTCTGAATAGACCTCCATGATCCACTGTTGGAAGTAGAGGTCATCAAGGCAATGAATTCCACTGGGATTTCAACTTTTTGCTCCCTCTCTGCACAAAACATATTCTTCATCTGCAAACACAGCTCCTGGGTTCTGAAGAAATATTACTCCCTCTTTTCCCTACACAGGTTCTGAGTCAATTAAAAATAAAACCAAAGAATAAAAAATGGAGAGTTAATACTGCCTTTATTGTCACCTAATATTAGAAAATGTGACTTATGCCTTTGGAGAATGGATTTCCTGTTATAAGACTTCAGGATTTGTCCAGATTTCCCACCTGGGCAGAGGAAGCACAGGGCCACCAAGGACTTCTCTATGGGACCATACCCGTCGTGGCAGATAGGATAGCAGAACCTAAGCTAGGTATGGACAACCAGATCCTAAGAGATACAGGAGCATAGCTCTGCATCCCAGTTCCTCCAAACTCACTCATCAGGTAAAAGAGAGGGTGGGAGTGTTACGCAGTACAGCTCACTCCAGATGGATGTAAAATCAGAAATGGGGAGGATGTATGGCTGCCTTTCTACCCAGATTTCCCAGCTGTTCTCAGAATGCTGAAACCCAAACCCAGGGAGGATAAGGGGTAATGGAGCAGCCACAGAGGGAAATGCAGGAAACTGAAAGCTTCAGAGTGATGACATTTAAACTTTGTGCTCCTTTCCTTATCCCCATATCCAATCCCATCTTCATGCCTCTGAGCATGGTAAAATATTGGCTTGCACATCACTTTAGGTAATGGATTATCCCCAGAAGTTAGATTAAGGCTGGACTAATAAGAGGGCATCTGTACATCTGTCTTATGTCCAAGGAGCCTGGCCTCCCTATTCCCAAGCCTGTGATGGACCTTCCCTCACCCCGTCTGATATAGCAGTCCAAGTCTCAAGATGTGCAGAAAGAGACATTTTAGAATTTCTATGCTTCAGCATCCAATGAGGCCTTGCTCATCTTTCCAAGGCTTGCAGCAAGAGGTAGTCCTGTTTTACCTTTGTCACTTAGCTTTGGCACAGGTTTGGTGCTTTGCGAGCAGGGGCAGGCAGATCTGGATTTTGACTCTCATTGGCCTTTTGGAGACAGTGCAAGAAGCATGAATACTCCCCAGGAAAACCTGCTTGGACCTCAGCTCCATGTGCTGCCTAACTCAGTGGAAAGAAATCGACTGTCCTGGCTCAACCCGACTCTCATGAGACCAGGAGGATTTGGGAACAGTCACTTCAGTCTTTTATCATCTGCTCAAAGTGTGTCAAGATCTTAGTCCTGGTTGCTACCCTTAGGCCCTGTGAAGCGGATGGGGAACCCAGTGAAAATTTGGTGATGAATTAAAAGAATAAGTAGGTATTAATAGAAGAGCAAGACCCATTCCTGCTGACCTCAAAGGAGGATGGAATAGGTCACACTTCAAGGGGGGACAGAGGTGAAAGTTGACTCTCTTCTGAACTGTGGTGAGGAGAGATGGTGAGAGGGGCTACTAAGAAAGGTAGTGAAAGATTGGAGGATGCCACACCTACCACTATTCCCCTCAGTGCTTGACACGGTTCCACTGGGAATAATGAAGATTCTTGCATGGTCTAATCTTCTGGGAAATGTGGACGTGGCATGCTCTTTCTTGTTTTCGTGTTATTTCTTATTGGTATCGGTAAAGATTTCAGTAGATAATCAGATATTAAGTGATTTGGAACATAAAAATAACACTGCTCAAGTTAATTGATTTCATATTAATATTACCTCAAGCAAACAGAAAAAATGTTGTGGGTCAGATCAACAAGAGTTATTGTCCACTGTTCTCAGTTAGCTTAATGCAGCCAGACTGCCTGGCTGCTTTAACCCAAACCAGGATGTGCCCCCCTTTTAGGGAAACTGTTTTCACAGTTCAGGGACCACAGTGGATTGCATATAAGATTAATGGGAAGCTGTATCTTGGGTGTCAATTAACTATTAGCAGAAGGAAGTTCCACTTTATATACTATAGACAGGTCAAAAGGTATTTATGCTTCAGCCTCCCAGAGATGTCTAAGTACAACTGTTCATTATCCTTGACATAACTTTAAACCATGACATGTCAAAACCTATATAGTTTACGAGGATGGCCTCGACTCTTATCGTTCCTAGTAAATCGAAAATCAGAACCAGTTAATGGTTTAGTGATGTTTTGTTTAAGTAGAACTTGATTTGTTTTGATTATACTTATGTCCATCACATTTCCTTAGAGCTTTATCACCTCCCCTTCTATGTAACCTCAAAAGAATGTACTCAAGCTGAATGTATAGATATATATAGATCGTGTGTGAAACGGTAGCTGGACTTAGAATTTAGCCATGTAACAGTAAAGGTACAACTAAGCCTCAGATCTTCGAGTCTGTCGCTTTACTCTCGTCGCCAACGCCTTCCCCCCACCAAGCTGTGCCACGACCCCTGCTAGGCTGGACCTCGGCAGGAGGATACTTGGAATTGGGAGAGGGATCAATCAAGAATGGCATGTTGGGCTGGGGTTGTGGCTCAGTAGTAGAGCGCTTGCCTAACATGCGTGAGGCACAGGGTTCGATCCCCAGTACCACATTAAAAAAAAAAAAAAAAGAATGGCATGTTACAGAGAAAGCCTGGGGCAGGCCTGGGAGGAAAGGGTCTGGAAAGGGCAAGGGGGGAGGGGTCAGCTATCTGGACCAATTCCCAGAATTCCTGGGTGACCGTCACATGCCATGTTCTTGACACAGGCGAGATGGAGCTATGTGCCTGCAGAGTGGTACCACAGAAACTCTCAGGGTGAGGGCATTGTGTCTGAGGCCAGGCTAGGGGCTGGGAGGATGGAATACTTTTCTAGGTCGGTGAGAGACTGGCAATCCTGAGCTTTCTCAGTCTTGCAGAATTCCTCAGATCCATTCTCCAATTTATTTATTTATTTTTTATTTAATTTTGATCCATTGAACACAAATGGAGTACAGCTATTGTTTCTCTGGTTGTACACAAAGTAGAGTCACACCATCTGTGCGTTCATACTCCATTCTCCAATTTAAAGACAGAACTGGGAGCTGGGCATGGTGGCACACACCTGTAATCCCAGTGGTTCAGGGGCCTGAAGTAGGAGGATCATGAGTTCAAAGTCAGTCTCAGCATCTAAGAAAGGGCCTAAATAACTTAATGAGACCCTGTCTCAAAATAAAATATAAGAAAGGGCTGGGGATCTGGCCCAGTGATTAAGCGTCCTTGGGTTCATTTCTGGGTACCAAAACAAACAAACGCAACAACAAGAAGAAGACAGAACTGGGAGAATTCCAGGTCCGGGGAGGCGGACCCAGGGACAGACATCAGGCACAGCCCAGTTCGCAGACGGGTGAGAGTTCCCCACCTGGGATGTGGGCCCAGAGAGCTCCCGGGGGGAGGGGGTGTGTCCTTGTCCTCCACGGGGGCACAGCCTGGAGGTGAGAGTCTTCAGCCCAGGAAGTGGGCACTGAGGAGAGGACACTTGGGTCGCCCTCTCCCGGGGGCCCAGCCCAGAGGCTTGCGTTCAGCTCAGCCAAGTCCCGCGAGAATTCCGAATCCAGGGAGGACACAGAGACAGACATCAGGCTCAGCCCAGTGCAGACGGGTGAGAGTTCCCCACCTGGGATGTTGGCCCAGAGTGCTCCCGTGAGACCTGTGAGGGGGCAGCAGGCACAGTGTAGAAGCGGGAGCCTTCAGCGTGGGGGAAGCGAGCACAGAGCACACACTTGAGGCTCCCACACTGGGAGGCCGAGCCCAGAGGCCAAGTCTTACTCCAGCCTGGCCCCAACCTGCGGTCTAGTGCTACTGAAGACTAGGAGGTGAGAAATTGGAAACCTTCAGGGTTTTAAGGGCTTGTTTTAAAGGGCGAAACTGCTATGCCTCAGATTCTCATGGATAGAAGGGAAGATACATGAACAACATGAGAAGACAGCGGAAGAAAGTGTCTCAGACAAACCTAGAAACTTCATCAACAGAATCCAGTGATAACATGGTAGAAGAAATGTCAGAAAGGGAGTTCAGAATGTACATAATTAAAATGATCAGAGAAGCAAAGGATGAGATGAGAGAGAAAATGCAGGAAATGAATGATCGCACCAATCAACAGTTTAAAGAACACATGCAGAAAGCAGAAGATCACTTCAATAAAGAGATAGAGATGTTGAAAACAGACCAAACAGAAATCCTTGAAATGAAGGAAACAATAAACCAAATTAAAAACTCAATAGACAGCATAAGCAGCAGGCTAGATCACCTGCAGGATAGAACATCAGACATTGAAGACAAAATATTTAATCTTGAAAACAAAGTTGACCAAATAGAGAAGATGGTAAGAATTCATGAACAAAGCCTACAAGAATTATGGGATATCATGAAAAGACCAAATTTAAGAATTATTGGGATTGAGGAAGGCACAGAGATACAAACCAAAGGAATGAATAATCTATTCAATGAAATAATGTCAGAAAATTTCCCACATCTGAAGAATGAAATGGAAAATCAAATACAAGAGGCTTACAAGGCACCAAATGTACAAAATTACAACAGGTCAACACCAAGGCATATTATAATGAAAGTACCTAACATACAAAATAAAGATAGAATTTTAAAGGCTGTGAGAGAAAAAATCAAATTACATTCAGGGGGAAACCAATACGGTTATCAGCAGATTTCTCAACACAGACCCTAAAAGCAAGAAGGGCCTGGAATAATGTATTCCAAGCCCTGAAAGAAAATGGATGCCAACCAAAAATCTTATACCCAGCAAAATTCACCTTCAGATTTGAAGATGAAATAAAATCCTTCCATGATAAACAAAAGCTAAAAGCATTTACAAATAGAAAGCCAGCACTCCAGAACATTCTCAGCAAAATATTCCATGAGGAAGAAATGAAGATCAACAATGTAAACCAGCATAGGGAGGAACTACCCTAAAGGAATAGTGAAATAAAGGAGAAACCAAGTCAAGTTAAAAACCAAAAATAAGCCATAATGATTGGGAATACAAATCATATCTCAATAATAACCCTGAATGTTTTTTTGGAACTGGGGATTGAACTCAGGGGCACTTGGCCACTGAGCCACATCCCCAGCCCTATTTTGTATTTTATTTAGAGACAGGGTCTCACTGAGTTGCTAAGGGCCTCGCTAAGTTGCTGAGGCTGGCTTTGAACTCTCGATTCTTCTGCCTCAGCCTCCCAAGTCGCTTGGATTACAGGCGTGCACCACCACGCCCGGCCTAATCCTGAATGTCAATGAACCGAACTCATCAATCAAAAGACGTAGACTGGCAGATTGGATTAAAAAGAAAGACCCAACAATATGCTGACTCCAAGAGACGCATCTCATAGAAAAAGATACCCACAGGCTAAAGGTAAAAGGATGGGGAAAAACATATCATGCACACTAACTCAATAAAAAAGCAGGGGTTTCCATCCTCATATCAGATAAAGTGGACTTGAAGCCAAAATTAGATGGGATAGTGAAGGACATTTCATTCTCCTTAAGGGAAGCATAAATCAGCAAAACATAACAATCATAAATATTTATGCCCCAAACAACAGCGCATCCATGTATGTCAATCAAATCCTTCTCAACTCAAGGAACCAAATAGAGCACAACACAATAATACTAGGTGACTTTAACACACCCCCTCTCACCATTGGACAGATCTTCCAAGCAAAAACTGAACAAAGAAACTACAGAACTCAATAACACAATCGCTAATTTAGACTTAACAGTCATATATAGAATATTTCAACCATCAAGAAGTGAATACACTTACTTCTCAGCAGCACATGGATCCTTTTCTAAAAAAGACCATATGTTATGCCACAAAGCTACTCTTAGCAAATACGAAAAGGTAGAGATACTACCTTGTATTCTATCAGACCATAATGGAATGAAATTAGAAATCAATGATAAAATAAAAAACAGAAACTACTCCAAACCTGGAGAGTAAATAAAATGCTGTTGAATGATGCATGGATAACAGAAGACATCAGGGGGGAAATAAAGAAATTCTTAGAGGTCAACGAGAACAATGATATCAAAATCTCTGGGATACTATGAAAGCAGTGCTAAGAGGAAAATTCATTGCATGGAGCGCATTCAATAAAAAAATGAAAAGTAAGCAAATATATGACCTCACATTACAACTTAAAGCACTAGAAAAAGAAGAACAGTACATCACCAAAAGTAGTAGAAGACAGGAAATAATTAAAATCAGAGAGGAAATCAATGAAATTGAAACAAAAGAAACAATTCAAAAAATTGACAAAACAAAAAGTTGGTTCTTTGAAAAAATAAACAAAATTGATAAACCCTTAGCCACACTAACAAAGAGAAGGAGAGAGAAAACTCAAATTACAAAAATTCATGATGAAAAAGAAAATATCACAACAGACTCCAATGAAATACAAAACATAATTAGAAGCTATTTTGAAAATTTATACTCCAACAAAATAGAAAACCTGGAAGACATCAACAGGTTCCTAGAGGCATATGAGCCACCCAAACTGGATCTGGAGGACATATACAACTTAAATAGATCAATTTCAAGCAAGGAAATAGAAGAAGTCATCAAAAGCCTACCAACAAAGAAAAGTCAGGACCAGACGGATTCACATCTGAGTTCTACAAGACCTTCAAAGAAGAGCTCATTCCAATACTCCTCAAAGTATTTCATGAAATAGAGGAGGAGGGAACCCTTCCAAACTCATTCTATGAAGCTAATATCACCCTGATACCAAAACCAGAGGAGGACACATCGAGGAAAGAAAATTTGGGAGACCAATATCCCTAATGAACATAGATGCAAAAATTCTTGACAAAATTTTAGCAAATTGCATACAAAAGCATATTAAAAAGATAGTGCACCATGATCAAGTGGGTTTCATCCCGGGGATGCAAGGGTGGTTCAACATCCGGAAATCAATAAATGGAATTCACCACATCAACAGACTTAAAGTCAAGAACCTCATGATTATTTCAATAGATGCAGAAAAAGCATTTGATAAAATACAGCACCCCTTCATGCTCAAAACACTAGAAAAAATAGGGATAGTAGGAACGTTCCTTAACATTGTAAAGGCTATCTATGCTAAGCCCACAGCTAACATCATTCTAAATGGAGAGAAATTGAAAGCATTGCCCCTGAGAACTGGAACAAGCAGGGATGCCCTCTTTCGCCACTTCTATTCAACATCGTCCTTGAAACTCTAGCCAGAGCAATTAGACAGACCAAACAAATTAGAGGGATCCGAATAGGAAAAGAAGAGCTCAAAATATCCCTATTTGCTGATGACACGATTCTCTATTTAGAAGACCCTAAGAATTCCACCAGAAAACTTCTGGAACTCATAAATGAATTCAGTAAAGTAGCAGGATATAAAATTAATGCTCATAAATCTAATGCATTTTTATTTGTAAGTGATGAATCCTCTGAGAGAGAAATTAGGAAAACTACCCCATTCACAATAGCCTTAAAAAAAATAAAATGCTTGGGAATCAATCTAACAAAAGAAGTGAAAGACCTCTACAATGAGAACTACAGAACATTAAAGAAAGAAATTAAAGAGAATCTGAGAAGTTGGAAAGATCTCCCATGTTGTTGGATAGGCCGAATTAATATTGTCAAAATGGCCATACTACCAAAAGCGCTATACAAATTCAATGCAATTCCAATTAAAATCCCAATGATGGACCTCATAGAAATAGAGCAAGCAATCATGAAATTCATTTGGAGGAATAAGAGACCCAGAATAGCTAAAGCAATTCTTAGCAAGAAGAGCGAAGCAGGGGGTATCACAATACTGGACCTTCAACTATATTACAGAGCAATAGTAACAAAAACAGCATGGTATTGGCACCAAAATAGACAGGTAGATCAATGGTACAGAATAGAGGACACAGAGACAAACCCATATACATACAGGTATCTCATACTTGACAAAGGAGCCAAAAATATACAATGAAGAAAAGATAGCCTCTTCAACAAATGGTGCTGGGAAAACTGGAAATCCATATTCAGCAAAATGAAACTAAACCCATATCTCTCACCTTGTACAAAACTCAACTCAAAATGGATCAAGGACCTAGTAATTAGACCAGAGACCCTACACCTAATTGAAGAGAAAATAGGTCCAAATCTTCATTATGTTGGCCTAGGACCATATTTCCTTAACATGACTCCCAAAGCACAAGAAATAAAAGCAGGAATCAATGATTGGGATAGAGTCAAGCAAAAAAGCAAAGCTTTTTCTCAGCAAAGGAAACAATCAGCTATGTGAAGAGAGAGCCTTCAGAGTGGGAGAAAATCTTTGTCACACACACTTCAGATAGAGCACTAATCTCCAGAATCTACAAAGTACTCAAAAATCTTTATACCAAGAACACTAATAATCATTAAATGGGTCAAGGAAATGAACAGACACTTTACAGAGGAAGATCTACAAGCAATTGACAGACTTATGAAAAAATGTTCAACATCTCTTGTTATAAGAGAAATGCAAATCAAAACCACCTTAAGATTTCATCTTACCCCAATTAGAATGTCTTTTATTAAGAACACAGGCAACAACAGGTGTTGGTGAGGATGTGGGGAAAAGGGTAGACTCATACATTGCGGGTGGGAGTGCAAGTTGGTGTAGCCACTCTGGAAAGCAGTGTGGAGATTCCTTAGAAAACTTGGAATGGATCCACCATTTGACCCTGCTATCCCACTCCTTGGCCTATACCCAAAGGACTTAAAATCAGATTACTACAGTGATGCAGCCACATCATCAATGCTCATAGCTGCTCAATTCACAATAGCTAGATTGTGGAACCAACCTAGATGCCCTTCAATAGATGAATGGATAAAGAAACTGTGGTATATATACACAATGGAATATTACTCAGCATAAAGAAGAATAAAATCATGGCATTTGCAGGTAAATGGATGAGGTTGGAGACTGTCATGCTAAGTGAGATTAGCCAATCCCAAAAATCCAAAGGCCAAATGATCTCTCTGAAAAGTGAATGATGATGCATAATGCGGGGTGGAAGGGAGGCAAGAATGGAGGAAGGATAGATAGCATAGAGGGAAGGGAGGGATGGGGTCGGGGTGGGGGGGGTAATAATAGCAGAATGTGTGACAGACATCATTGCCCTGTGTACATGTATGAATGCACAGATGGTGTGACTCTACTTTGTGTACAATCAGAGAAACAACAGCTGTACTCCATTTGTGTTCAATGAATCAAAATAAATAAATTTAAAAAAGCAAAACAAACAAACAAACAAACAAACAAAAAAACAAACCAAAAACAAGAAAGAACTGGGCGAGCTCTTTATCTTTGAAGGCACCAAGGCAGGTAGAGTAGGTATTTACCTGGTGGAGTCGTCAGAGGAATGAGAAATGCCTTCCAAAATTAACACTTGAAATCCCACCCGTTATATCTTTAGAAGAAAACCACCCATCTCCTTGTAGCAACTGCTTCTTTGTTTTCCATTCTGTGTCCTGTATTCTTTATCTTTCACCCTTCTCTCTCTCCCTTTAAAGATCTTTTTCTGGATTACAAAATCAGCACATACTTAAAGCAAAAATGCATAAAACTCAGCAAATAAAAGAATTTTTCCTATAATTCTATCAGTCTGTGATGTTCTCCTACATTATTCATGCATACGCACATATGGAGATATGCACATGTACGTGTATATTAAAGAGTAAAGTCTCATAAAACGTACTGTTTTCTGACTTTTTTTTTGATGGTGCTGGGGAACAAATCCAGGGCCTCACACCGCTAGGCAAGTGCTGCACCTCTGATCTACACTACCAACCCCCAACTTGGTTTTTTAAACCTAATCTACTGTGCTGTTACTATTGTTCATATAGTCATTTAATAACTAGACTGAGTGCCTATAATTCTCCAGACACGATGCCAGGCCCAAGGATAGAGATGAAAACACAGATAGTTTTTGCCCTCATAGAATTTACAGTCTAGCATGAAAGAAATTTACCAAATAACATCTTTCCATAATAGCATATATGATTATCATTTCTTCTTTCAGCACAGATAATTATATAAAAACAAAATCAAACTTACATACTGGGAATTAAGCTATGGTATTCTTCCTTCTCTCTAGAGGTATGACATACATGTTTTCGGGTCAGTAATGTTCTACCAAACATTTTACTAAACTAAAGCCCAACAGGTGACAATTAAAGCTCTTTGCTACCTCTTCCTACTCAAATTGAGCTAGTAGAGTGGAACAGCCTTTTCTTTCTTTCTTTCTTTTTTTTTTTTCCTTTGTAGAAGAGACTTTGACAGGAAGAAGGATAGAGTTGGAATTGCAGAGTTTGAAGGGACATATTCTTAGTAAACTCACCCCAACCCAACTGAAACCCTAACAAATTGATTTATATATAAAGGTTTTTTAGCAAACCTGCAAACACACTTAACATGCTATAAAAATATGCAACCCTTCAATTCCCAGCAAATAGCATACATTCATTGGTGTCCAGAGAAATGGTAATCTCAATAAAGAAACATTTTTGTCTCCATGGTGCGAACGACTAAAAACTAAGCACCATTCACTATTTAGACCTTTAAATGGATAACCATAGAAATTCGAAGATTAGATCTTCCTAAGTATGCATCTATAAAATGGTTTTCAAAATGTGAAATTACACTCCATTTATGTATGATTTATCAAAATGTATAAATGCATTCTACTGTCATGTACAATGAATTAGAACAAATAAAAAATTAACAAAAATGATCCTTGGGGGGAAAAGGAGGCTTCTCTAGAAATAGAGGGATCACATCAGGACTAGCAGATGACAGTGTTTCAAGACCTGCAAACCCAAGACTAGGAGCTGATTTTCACATGTAGCTTTTGGTTAAGGGCGTCTTTTCCAGTTGATTCACACAGCCAAGAATAGCCCTAGCTTTCCCATGATAGTGGGAGCAAATAAGTTTCAGAAACCTCAAGATAGGGGCCACTGGTTTGAGTAAGACCCTGGGTAAATCCTCGTAGGTAGTCAAAAACACCATGCAGGTGAGCCATTGGGGTTGAAGGACTGCGACTCTTACCAAGTGACTGCTTATGCAAAGCCTGCCTGTGTGCTGGGGACAGGGAGGATTTGTGATGGTGTTATTTTCCAAGTCGTTGGCAGAGGAACATGTAGGCTGAGGAAAGGGGTCTTCCAAGTTGAATGCTTGACATAGTCTTGCCCCAGAAGAGTCTGGCTCAAAGGCACCCCAGAGAGATGTCTACTTGGGCAGGAGTACTAGGTTCACAGAATACAAGAAGGGGTTTTGGAAAAGCAGAGGTTGCTGGAAGGTCAGGTACAGCAACCTGCTCGAGGTACAGTAGAAACTGTGCTTCCATATACCATGACCCTGCCCACCACTCCTCACACCCAGTCTGGCCCCAGTTTCTGACTTGGCACCATGCCCTGCTGCCCATCACCATGGCCAAGATCATCATTCTTAATGACTGCTTAACAGTCAAATTGTCTCTTTTTTATTTAGTCCATTTTCTCTTTGAGTGATCGTTTTGCTTTTCTTAGCAACTTTTAGGTACTCTTTGTAGATCAACGAAATTAGGCATTTGTTGCAAAACATGTTGTAAGCAACATGTTTTAAATGCAAATCTTCATGAAAGTAATACATCCTACTTCTGCCACGTAATCTTGACTGAATGAAAAGAATGATGACGTGGCTGCCTCCCTGTGATCAGCCTTGGTAGATCTGAGGTCAGAGGACCCATCAGCCATTTGAGCGGAAAGAGATAATTAATGATTCCTCCTATTTACAAACTCAGCTGGGGCTGCCAGCGTCAATTGCGTTGTTCAGACTATGCCTGGATGGTCTGTTTAGATCTGGATTCCTCTGAAGAGACAAAGACAAACTAAAATCTGCTGGGAAAGGGCAACCTGGATAGAGAGGGTTTTATACCCATCTCATATTCGGAGTGACAGGACTGGGGGTAAGTCCTCAGGAGGTCGGATGACTGACCACTACACCTGATCTTTGGATCTCCACACTATCTTGCTTTTCTTCTTACCGGGGTGCTGGTGTTCCCTGGCACCTCTACCTCTGGGGAGCTACGATACCTGTACTATGATAGTTTCTGACAGGTCACCCAGCAGCCAGATCCATTTATCCAGGTCTCATTTCGTGGTTTGGGATGAAGTTGCTGCCATCCTCCATTGGAGGCAAATCTCCATTTTGAAGTCTGTTTCCTGGGAACCTGACCTGAGAGAGGGCCAAAGGGAGCAGCTTGCTGGCTGCTCGGCAAGGAAATAATGCCCTAAGGAAAGAGAAGACCCTGGAATCCTTCAAGACCCTGGAGGTGAAGGACCAGGGACAGTGGGCAGCTTGCCACAAATACAGAAGAATTCCTGGGAAAATCTCAGGGAATTGGAGGTGTGGGTTTTCTGACTTGCTGCCATCTGATTAGCAATAAACCCTTGCCTGGGACATCCAGAAAAGTCAAGCTAGAGCTGGGCAAGGGTTGCTGTAATAATAAGGTCAGTTGTCCCCTCTCCACTTCTGCCATTTCCAGACATTCTGCCACTGGTCAATCTCTGAAGACTCCTATCTGATGTTCTAGTTCACTGAAGTAATGATTCCTCTTCTCAACCCTGGTTGACTGAGATAATGTCCTGTTTTCTCCGCCTCCAGGTGGCTCTGGCTGACCTCCCCCAACCCGCAGTTCCTGGCAACAGCAGACAGCAGTTACCAGGTGCATGCCCAGAATGCCTTTCTCACTCTCACTTTTTGGACCAGTTATTTGGTTCTTCCAATGTAGGAATTCTGCTTTATTAAAGTTGGGGTTACTCAATGTCTTATTCATCAAATCAGCTCAAGATTTTTCCTTTGGGAAACCTTCCTTGACTACTCTTCTTCTACAGCTTCTATTTTAATCCCCTCCTGCAACTACAGTGGACACGTGGCAGTTTCTGGTCCATCTGTGCCTGCTCATGTCCTGAGTGAGGGTGTCAGGTTGCTTACTCCCTGGGTTAGAGAATATTTCTCCTTCTTCTGAGCTTCTTGTTATAAAACACAAAGCTACTCAGTAATGCAATAGAGCTGCTCTTCTTAAAATTTAGCTCCCATGCTGTACAATGTGCCCTGCAATGACTGCCTTTCCCAAACTCCTGGAGAGCCGACTTTCCATGCCATGACACTGTCTACAGAGGTGGGGCATGCTGAGGTTTGGGCAGATGGTGAGGTATGAGAAAACCCTGTCTGTTTTAAGCCCAGTGTAAGTACCTATTGGGTAAGGTAGGAAATGGGGAAAAACTGTAATTTCCAGTGCATCCTGAGCCTGCTCTCCATTTATTTTAATCATCTGTAACTACCAGCTACCAAGTGATCAAGTTGTTTATCCCCATGCACAGGATCAGATGGCTGCAGACATACCTGACATCCAGCCCAAACTCCTTTACTTCTGAGGGGGGATACCACAGCAACCTGGAGTCCCAACTGTCCTAACCTTTCTGCTGGGAAGTCCTTCCAGTGTCCTGATGCTGAAATGTGTCCTTCTCCTTGGCCCATGCTTACAGAAACCATGGGATTCTGATCATCTTTCCTTAGCCAGCATGATTGTCACTATTATCTCCAGTGAAAGCTCCTGATGGTCTTGCTTCTCTTTTATTTATTTTTGAGGATAACTGCAGTCTCTCTCACAGGCCCCCGAAGGTGTCAGGCTGCCAACATAAGCATCCAAGCATGATAGGGAACTCACAGGGTCTAAGGAGGTGTGAGGGTGTGAGGTGAAGTTCAGGCCTTCCCATCAGTCAAGCGCATTCTCCCACCTATGGGAAAAGGTGGGTTTCATACAGAGGTAGGCATCTTTAGAAGAGAGTGAAGCCACAACTACAAATGGCAGCTGACTTAGTTTTTCAAATCTGCTCATGTATGCAGTGATCTGTCCTGAGTTTGGAGTAGAAGGAAGTTCCCTAAGGTATAACCAGGCTCTGTTAGAACACAATAATGTGTCTGTTGTCTTGTTCATGGACAACAATCAGCATCTGGACAGCATCATCAACAAAAGCAAGACCCAGTGTGAAGAAATTGCCTAAGTTAAGGCTCAGGTTCCATTTCAGACCAAGGTAAATAAGGATCACTGCATTAGTCTGCATCCCATGAACTTTTCTCAGGGCTCCTACCCCTTTACTACCAGCCCCCTTTGGCACCATCCTAGAAAATGTATATTTTGTTCAATAGGAAACCCACTGAACAAAGTCATTCATGATTTCCCATGACTTACAGTCTTTGTAGTGCTTTTCATGTCACTGTCTTATATCTTTAAGGACAATCATGAATTTCAGTTAATTGATTCTTTCCATTCTAAATGCCTGGTAGACTTTAATGACATTAGGACCTTCTGTATTGACTGAAATTCTATTCCTCTTTTTATACATGTGTGTTTGAGAATCAGGGCTAATCACTCCCTATCTGCTCTGTCTGTTCCCCACCTCCTGTTACAGCGTGGAGAGATGTTGACCCCAACCAACAGGCATGATTATGACTCAAAGACACCAAGAATGAGATTGTAGAGCTCAAGAGGATAATCAGAGTCTGCAGGAAGAGATCAAGGGCATCAATATGTAGGTGGGGATTATAACTGATGGATTATAACTGATGAGATGCCAGCAGGTTCCTGGACCCGGCAGGTGGGGCAGCCTCTGGCTCCTGGAACTTCATCAGTGGGATTTCCCAAGTAATACTACACAGAGAAAGGGCTTCATGTTCACTTTAGTCCACCTATCATCTTCAAGGTGGAATGATCCTCTGTTGATCCAGTGGGCACTAGCCCCAAGACTCCACAGACTATGTGGGGCTGAATTTCTGAGATCTCAAATCATGGATTATCCTTCCTTAAGAGTTTGGGAAGCTATCTCACTATCTCACTATCCCACTATCTCTGGGTGACTATTGGAATTTCCCAATATGGTTTAGTTACATAGATACGAATATGATGGGCAGAAGAAGTTAGCATGGTGAGCCACAGAGCACACAGGTTAGAGATTTTCTTGATGGAGGCAGAAGGAGAGTTGTGTCTACCTGCCATATACTAAGATGGATCTGGAGATTCAGTTCCCTTCTTTTCCCCCATCTTTACAAGAACTCCAAATGACTAAAGGAAGCCACTTGACAATCTTCAGTGCCTAGCTTGGGTCACTTCAAGGTCTTTCTCATTTTTCCCCTTGGGGTCTTTGGGCCAGCATGGTAGAAGAGTCTGGTCAAAAGCTGCCCCTGTACTTTATTTTCTTATGATACAATGGCAGTCAGCCCGCTCCCCAGCAAGACTGCCTTCCACACTCCATATCCATTTCTCTTGTCCTTGAAATCTTAAGGTTATAAAAAGCCAATAAATGAAGCAAAGATTTATGTAGTAATTACTACATGCTCCACTGTTCTGAGAAATGCATATGGAATTCATTCAGTCTCCACACTGATCAGGGAGGTAGGAGGGATTGTCCTCAGTTTACAGACAAGAACAGGAGGCACAGAGAAGTGAAGGTCAGCTAGCAAGAGGCAGAGCTTAGGTAGATTCAATGCTTGTAACTTCCATACCACACAAGTAGCACACATGTAGCTTTGTTTCTTCATGATAGAATGGAGCGGGGTGGACTCTGGTCTTTGATGGCAGAGGCTTACTTTACTCAGAGGACTTTGAGTTTGTTTTAATCAGCTTTTTCACTGCTTCTTCAAGAAGACCTGACAAGAACAATTTTGGAGGAGGAAATTTTGTTTGGTGCTCACAGTTTCAGAGGTCTCAGTCCATTGACCACTGACCCCATTGCCTTGGGTTGGAGGTGAGACAGAACATCATGGTGGAAGGGTGTGGAGGAGGAGAGCAGCTCAGAACATGGCAGTCAAGAAGCAGAGAGAGCTCTGCTCACCAGGGACAAAATATATACCTCAAACTCTCACACCCTCAATGAGCTATCTCCTCCAGTCACACCCTACAGTATGCACTGATTAGGGTTAGGCTCTTACAACCCAATCATTTCACCTCAAGACTTTCTTGTTTTGTTCTGCAATGAGCTTTTGGGGGAACATCTCATATATAAACCGCAACAGGGTCTTTATATCCCATCTAGGAATCATTGCTCTGTTCTTGGTGCTGAAATCTGGTCCGGAGGAGGGATTGGGGTGGTGTGGGGAAGGAGCAACTCCTCTTTAGTCTGACACTGCCATTGCTTCTTCCAACTCAGCTTCTCCCAGTCCTTGCTTTATTTCTGACTATTTGCATTTGGACTTAAAAATTGCTTGTGGAAGAGCAAATAAGCATTTGATTCAGAGCTGAACTTTAAAATAGGCTTAGATTTTGTCTATTCTGTTGTGTTCCCTATAGAATCGAAATCAAAAATTTTCTCCCTCAGTCTTTATGGATAATAAAACATATGTGTATTTGTGTGTTTTCTGTTTCTGTTGATATGGAGTATCTGTAATTGGAGATTACAATATTTGCTTCCTCTTTTCATGTGGACTATTATTTTTAATTTAATTCTCTTATAGGGATAAGTGGGGTATGGAAAAAGGAAAATTAAAAAGCTAGCTTCTCTTGGTTGAGGGTAGGGTCATGTTGAGCAACATTAGAAACTGGGCATTCTCAGAGGGAGAATAATCATTCATTAATTTGATAATAAACATAATATTTTCCTCACAGAGATGTTTCAATAAATAACTTAAATGATACATATAAAAACTTCACAAAATGAAAGATGTTCAGACCGATGTTGTGCTACATTATGCAAACTTCAGCAGCTCTGTTATTATCTCTTTAAAGAAAAGGAATATGTCAGATAATGTTCTTGTGTTACAACATACTGGACATAAAATGTGCTCTCAGTAAGCACTTGTTGGCTGATAGACTGATTAAGTGATACAATGCATGTTAGAACTTAGCATCGCTCCTAGAACATAAGTATTTAATAAATGGGAGACATGACCCTCATTATTTCTAGGTTACTATTAATTGATTTTGCTTGAAAGAACTTCAGAAGCCGTCAAGAGAAGCCTCCATTTAGATACTTATATTTCTCTAGAACACCTTCCACAATAGCAGCCCACACTCCCTGCTGGGAACTCATCTCTCTCACAGAGAATGTTAGGCTGAATTCTTGTGAAGTTCACTCATTGGTCCAAGTTCTTCTATCTGTGGTCATAGGGAGCAATCATAAATCCTCTGTGCATGAGCGTCCCCAATGCTTGAGGATGGTTTTCCCGTCATCGGACTCTTTCTTCAGGTGGAACACTTCTATTTCATCTTTGCTTTGGGATGCCCCCTACCATCCTGGATGCTTTCTCAGAATATTCTAGCTTTCCAGAGCCTAACTCTCCCGGTGAGATCTGACCAGCTCATAGAAGGGGTGGGCACAGGGCTTCTCTTTGTGCATCCTACAACTTTACTTATGATTTTGGCAGCCCTTTCCTGCTGGTGACTCACCTTGAGCTGGCATCATTTCGCATATGCTGTTGTGAAACCGTGTCTCCCATGCCAAGCTGTACAACTGTTTTTTAAAATACATGTGTTTGAAAGTTATTCAGCCCTGCCTCTGATTTCTCACAAGATTATACTGCATTTATGTATGATTTATCAAAATGCATAAATGCATCCTACTGTCATGTATAACTAATTAGAACAAATAAAAAAATTTTCAAAAAGAAGAAAAGCACTAAGGAGAAACTTCAAAAAAATACAAGGGTAGGATTTTATATTATTCTCTGTTAAATCTTAGTTTTGGCTCAAACTCCAAACAATCAAAAATTTTTTGATCCTGCTATCCAACTAACTTGTTTTTTTTATTGTTCTTGTCCTTTAAACATTTGACCTATATATGCAAAGATGTTTTCACTTGACTGTCTTAAAAAGAAAAATTGGTAGAGCAAAAACTGCTTATTTGTAATGAGGAAGAAAGGGGACAAATTGGTCTTGGGAATCTTACTCTTTAAAAACTTGCTTATTTGGAAAATGTCAAACAGACATTTCTGAAATCCAGATAATCATTAGTAACTATTTTGAAAAGGAAAAAGTCCAATAAACTGGAAAATCTAGAAGACATTGACAAATTTCTAGACATGTATGACCTATCCAAATTGAGCCAAGAGAATATAGAAAACCAAAATAGACCAATATCAAGCAATGAAATTGAAGCAGAAATGAAAAGCTTTATAACAAAGAAAAGCCCAGGACCAGATGGATTCTGAGTTGCATTCAATCAGATTTTTGAGGAACTGATGTCAATCTTCCTCAAGTTATTCCATGAAATAGAAAATGAGGGAATACTCCCAAATTGATTCTGTGAAGCCAGCGTCATCCTGATAACAGACCAGACAAAGACACATCAAGGAAAGAGAACTACAAGTCAATACTGAAGAACACAGATGCAAAAGTCCTTAATGAAATAGCAGCAAACCACATTTAAAAACACATTAAGAAGATGGTTTGTCATGATCAAGTGGGTTTCACCCCAGGGATGCAAGTTTGGTTCAACATACGCAAATCAATAAATGTAATTCATCACATAAATAGAATCAAGGACGAGAATCACATGATCATCCCAATAGATGCAGGAAAAACCCTTCGACAAAAGTTATCACCCCTTCATGTTAAAAACACTGAAGAAACTACAGATAGAAGGACCTTATCTCAATTCATAAAGGCTATATATGACAAACCCAAAGGTGACATCGTACTAAATGAAGAAAAACTGAAAGCATTTCTCTAAAATCAAGAACAAGACAAGAATGTTCACTCTCACCACTCCTACTCAATATAGTTCTTGAGAACTATATTTCCAGAGAAGGAAATTTAAGGGATACAAATAAGAAAAGAAGTCAGATAATCTCTGTTGTTGATGACATGATCCTGTATGTAGAAGACTCAAAAAACTCCATCAGAAGATTTGGAGACCTCTTAAGCAAATTCAGTGAAGTAGCAGGACACAAGAGCAACATAAAAGTCAATAGCTTTCATATAGTCCAAATAATGAATTAGCTGAGAAAGAAAGCAGGAAAACCATTCTGTTCACAAAAACCTAAAACACAAACAAAAAACTTGGGAATAAATCTAACCAAGGAGGAAAAAGACCTCCACAATGAAAACTATAGAATACTGAAGAAATAAATCGAAGAAGACCTTAGAAAATGGAAAGATCTCCTATGTTCTTGGATAGGCAGTTTTGTCTTTTTGAGAATTTCAAATAAATGAATCATATGGTAGGCAACTTTTGGAGATTGACTTCTTTCACTCAGCATAATTCTGTTTAGATTCATTCAATCTTTAGGAGGACTCATCCTCAGCAATCAGGAGGTGACCATCAAATGGAGCTTCCTGAAGCCCTCAAATGTGGGAGTGACCACCAGATTGGGGAAGCGAAGACTCAGGAGAGGGAACAGGTCAGCATCCTCAGTGACAGTTTTGCCTCATTCATTGACAAGGTGAGTACTCTTGTGGGAAGGGGCTCCTGGTGCCTCTGAGACTGGACACGTGGAGGCCAGGGTTCTGGTGGCAGGTTTGCTTATAAGCAGGGACTGGGCAGGCCACCTCTCCACCAATGTGGACTACAGATGGGGTTGCTGGAGCAGTAGAACAAGGTGCTAGAGACCAACTGGTGCCTCTTGAAGCAGCAGATGGCCATCTCCAAGGCCCAGGACCTGAAGCCCTTCCTTGAGTTCTACATTTGCTGCTTTCAGGTCTACCAGCTACTGCTGGAGCTGGTAGGATGGTTGGGAAGCCGGATGTGATGTGAGTGCAGATCACCTGGCCTCTGTGGCCCACAGACAAGGAGCTGGGAGGACTTCAGGTGATAGATAATGGGATCAAGCATTCGGGTGAGCAGAGTTTTATAAAATAGCTGTTATTACCATCACCATCATGAATGCCAGCAGGTCCAGTGCTAGCCCACAGAATGCCTTTGAAATAATTGGAAATAGTGCCCCTGTGGGCAGGTGCAGCAATGTGAACCATATCCTGGCAAGGAGAGGTGGGCTGGCTTTCACCCACTTACTTCCTTGGTCCCAAGTGAAGTCCCTGATCATGATTGTCGTCGTTGTCATCGCCGTCATCATCATTGTCGTCGTCCTCCTCTTCCTCCTCCTGTCTTCCTCCTCCTCCTCCTCCTTCTCCTCGTCCTACTCATCAGCAGGACAAGTTGATAAGCGGAGCAAACCCAGCAGGGTTTCCTGTGTTTTGGAGGAACCATTTGAAGCCATCCCAAGGACTTTTCTTCCAAGCATCTTCTTGAGAGCACCTCCTTTGAACATTTTTCAAAGCTGGTCCCTCAGGGTCAGATCTTCCACTTCTCTTTTTGAGCCCCCTGTGACTTTCCTTGATAGTTTTTTCTTCATTCACCTTCCCATTTTGGGGAGCTGGAGACCACAGCTGGCAGGAAAAATGACACTTGAGGAGCACCAAGATGAATGTGGTGGAGTTCAACAGGATGGTCCAGAGGCTGCAGGTAGAGAGAGCACCAAGAAGCAGGTGTCCCTTAGCAAAGGAGCAGGAGAGGTTGGGCTCTGGCTGAAGGGTGTGCAGGGATTGGGTGTGAAGGGATTGGCCATACTGTGTAGAATTCTCCCTCCAATATCAAGCTTGCTATCTGATAGTTTCTGGCAAAGTTAGAGAGGCAGTTCAGGGAAGGTAACATCCTGCTTCTATTATTTCCTTGCCCTCCATCCATGCAAACATATGAAGCTTCAGAGCATGCTTTATCCTTTACCTGTGATGAACCCATAGGTCTTTGGTTGACACCCTGGGTGGTCTAGGTGATCTGGTCATTCTTCTGATGCTCATTTGTCTGGAGTTGCCCATCAGTCATCAAACGCCCTTTCAGTACCCACACTGTGGCAATTGGAATGTCATTTCTCAGCCTCCTTACCAATCTTTCAAATTCCCACCTTTCCGTCAAAAATGGACCACATGTTTCTTCCTCTATAAAACTTTTCCTCCTGCCAAGCCCTCACCCTTCCCTGCTCAGCCTCTCCTGGGATCCATGGTGCATTTTCCCACATCACATTATAGCTTCATCATATTTTAAAAGTTTACCTTTCTGTCTCCTTTACTGTGGTGGGGGCATTGGGCTCAGAGGCCATGTCAAGTTCACTTCTGTCTCTTGGATGCCCAGCTGAATGACAGTTATCTGTGAATGACAGATATTTGGGAAGAAGTGAATTTTTGGTTCAGACACTGACAGAGAGCTTCTTGGACCTCACCACTTACTACTACTGGCCTCAGACCGTGAGACCCCAGGGTTCTTCTCCCCCAAACTAAGGCCACTTGAAACCTCCCTCAAAGTCACTTTCCAGAGGGATATTCTTCTCCTTCCTCAGTGTTTGGGGAGTAATGGGAAGGGACAGACAGATGGGGACCTGTGCCCATCTGCCACATACACAGGTAAGTCCAAAGGTCCAGCACACTTCCTTTTCCCTTGCCCCAGAACTACAACCTGACAGATAACCTTCACTGATGCTGAGCAGCGGGTGAGCTGGCCCTCGGGGAAGGCATTGCCAAGTTTCCCACATTCCCACCTTTTGGAACTGGAGGAAAGGAAAAATGCACCACCACTGTTCTGTATGTTGGATTCTGTCACAGTTGAGCTCACCTGCTCTTCACCTGTGAGCCAACTTACCTTCTAACACTCCTGAAGGTCAAGCTGTCTTCTCAGCCCTGAGCACCTTCTCCATACTCCTCCTATCCCATCTCTATCTCCTCACCACTTTCCAACACCTCCTGGGGCACAGAGGTGACTGACCACTTCCTTACACCTATGACTCAGCATTGGCACCATTGGTTCTGAAGTCGCTGGCTACAACAGCAAAGGCAGCAGCTCCAGCATCTCTAGCCACGGTGGCCAGTGTGGTCGGCTTCCTCATTTGCAAGGCTCCAGATACTACAGGCCCAGGGCAGAGTTGGGCCACTTGCTTCCTGGGTGCTGGGCCTCTAGCAGAAGGTATGCCGTGGGATCTCAGCCCCTCCATTCTCAGCCCTGCCCTCAGCTTGATTTGAAATTTGCCCTCACCTTCTTCCTCTGCAAAGTCTCCGTTTATTTCTAACAAATTGTTGCATGTTTCACTATTTTTTTTGATGAATTTTATTGAATGTCACCTTGCAATGTTGGTGGGGGAGGGGTAGGGAAAGGGAAGAGAAAGAAACTGTGCTCAGAGAGCAACCTGTTGAAGGCAGAGGACATTATAAGGCATATTCAGGCAGAAAGGTGCAGGGGTATGCAGAACCACTGGACTTCCTGGGGTGTGGACCCCAGCAAGATGGGGAAGAGCCCTGGTTCGGTCCTGATTCTCATGGGGCATCTTCACTCTGGTGACTTACTCAATATTTTGCCCTAGTCTGTGCTTTCACTTTCCATTTCTTCATGGTGTGTTTTGAAGCTCTCTGCCACTTTCAGTCACTCTGCTGGTGCTTCTGATCATCAGCATTTGCACTTGCATCTAAACACTGAATAGTTGGTCTAGCCTCTGGGACTAGATAAAACTCATGTCTGGTTTGAAAACAGGACAGGTGACTGTCTTTTTTTTTGGACCAGGGATTGAACTCAGGGTCACTCAGCCACTGAGCCACATCCCCAGCCCTATTTTGTATTTTACTTAGAGACAGGGTCTCACTGAGTTGCTTAGGGCCTTGCTAAGTTGCTGAGGCTGGCTTTGAACTCGTGATCCTCCTGACTCAGCCTCCCAAGTCACTTGGATTACAGGCGTGCGCCACCACGCCCGGCTAGGTGACTGTCTCTTATTGTTCCCCCAGTCGTTTTTTTTTTAAGCGTGGAAGACTCCACTTTAATAAAGTTGCTTCCATTGCAGGAACTAGTACTTCAGAATTAAAGCAAACTGGAGATTTAAAAAAAATACAGGGACCTGGGCCACAATCCCTAAGATTCTGATTCTGGAGGCCAGAAGTGGGGCTTGACACTCTGACTTTTTAGAAGCGGATGTGCAGACATTCCTAAAGGCCACTGTCACTATGTTGTCCAACTCTATAACACAGCACCGAGAGACCCTCACAAGTGCTTTTTTTAAATTAATTTTTTATTTGTTCTAATTTGTTGCACATGACAGTAGTATGCATTTATATATTTTGATAGATCATACATGAATGGAGTATAATTTCTCATTTTTCTGATTATACATATTGTAGGGTCACATCGGTCATGCAGTCATATATGTACATGAGGTAATAATGTCTGTTTCACTCTACTATAATTCCTTCCTCCATCCTCCTCCTCCTCCCTTCACTCCCCTCTACCTAATATAAAGTAACTCTATTCTTCCATATTCCCCCCCTTATTGTGAATTAGCATTCACAAATCCAAAAAACATTTGGCCTTTGGTTTTTTGGATTTGGCTTATTTCACTTAGCATGATATTCTCTAACTTCAACCATTTACCAAAAAATTACCATAATTTCATTCTTCTTTAAAGCTGAGTAATATTCCATTGTATATTAATCTCTAGGATATATGAAGAACTCAAAAAACTTAACACCAAAAAACCCAAAATAACCCTATCAATAAATGGGCTAAGGAACTGAACAGACAATTCATAGAAGATATACAATGATCAACAAATATTTGAAAAAGTGTTCAACTTCTCTAGAAATTAGAGAAATGCAAAAAACTACTCTAAAATTTCATCTTACTCCAGTCAGAATGGCTATTAGCAAGAATACAAACAATAATAAATGTTGGTGAGGATGGGGGGGAAAAGGTACACTCATACATTATTGGTGGGACTGCAAAATGGTGCACCCATCATGGAAAGCAGTATGGAGATTCCTCAGAAAATTTAGAATGGAACAACTGATTTTTGAAATTTTAAAAAAATTTGTTCAAATTAGTTATACATGACAGTAGACTGTACTTTGACACATCATACATAAATGGAATATAATTTCTCATTCTGGGGGTTGTAGATGATGTAGAATCACACTGGTCATGTAGTCATATATGTACATAGGGTAATAATGTTTGATTCATTCTATTATCCTTCCTACCCAAATATCCCCTCCCCTCTCTTCACTCTTCTCTATCTAATCTAAAGTACCTCTATTCTTCCCTAGCCATCCCCCTTATTCTGAATTAGCATCCACATATCAGAGAAAATATTCAGCCTTTGGTTTTTTGGGATTGGCTTATTTTGCTTAGCATGATATTCTCCAGCTCCATCCATTTACCAGCAAATGACATAATTTCATTCTTTTTTAAGGGTGAGTAATATTCCATCATATATATACCACATTTTCTTTATCCATTCATCTGCTGAAGAGCATTAGGTTGATTCCACAGTTTAGCTATTGTGAGTTGAGCTGCTATAAACATTGATGTGGCTGTGTCACTGTGGTATGCTGATTTTAAGGCTTTGGGTGTAAACTGAGGAGTGGGATAGCTGAGTCAAATGGTGGTTCCATTCCAAGTTTTCTGAGGAATCTGCATACTGCTTTCCAGAGTGGTTGCACCAATCTGTAGTCCCATCACAAATGTATGAGTGTACCTTTTTTCCCCACATCCTTGCCAACTTTATTGTTGCTTGTATTCTTGATAATTGCCATTCTGATTCAAGTAAGATGAAATCTTGGAGTAGTTTTGATTTGCATTTCTCTAATTGCTAGAGATGTTGAACATTCTTTCATATATTTGTTGATTGATTGTATTTCTTCTTCTGTGAAGTGTCTGTTCTGTTCCTTGCCCACTTATTGATTGGGTTATTTGTTTCTTTGGTGTTGAGTTCTTTATCTATCCTGGAGATGAGTGCTCTATCTAAGGTGCGTGTGGTGAAGATCTCCTCCCCCTCAGTGGGCTCTCTCCTCACGTTCTTGGTTGCTTCCTTTGCTCACAGCTGCTTTTAGCCTACACCTTCAGGTCTTCCCCATCATCTACCCTCCTCTTCCATGTCCCCCTATTCTTAAAACAAGTGGGATTTCCTGTGGACACTCTCCCCTCCACAGCTGAAATTTCTCCTCTCTACCAGAGGTGTCTTCTTGTATGCCCTTCCACTGGGTCCACTCCTCCGCATCCCTCAACACATTTACAGTTACCTCCATATCCTTTCTTCCTCTCATGCCCTTGGTTCTTTGGTTTCTGTCAGTATCACTGACCCAGTGTCTGTCAAGAGTAGTGTATATGCCTGAGGCTTCCTCCAACAGGACTGCGGGCTCCTCCAGACTGAGTTGGTTCACCATTATGTCTGTTGGGAAGCCTGGTGCCTGACATGAGCAGGTGCTTAACAAATGACTGCTGAGTGGCTGAGTGAATGTTTGGAAGGAAGACTGAATAGATATCCATCAATGCCATACCTCGGGGGGTGGGGGATTAAGTCTTAGGGGGAAGTGAAGGCCAGACACTCTCACCTGGATTTTCTGAACAGAGTGCATGAGGACCTCTCATGCCTGACCTTCCCCTGCTCTGATTTTCATGCCTCTTGCTGAAAGAGCCAATGATAAGTTGGGATGGAATCAACCATCATCTTCAAACCTAGTTTATGCTTGATTTTTTTTTGTCATTTTCCCTTGGGGTCACAGGTTGTATGAAATTATTTTGTCTGAGTCACAAGAGGGTGTGTGTCTGTGTGTGGCATGTTGGCTCATTTGCCTGTCAGGTTAAATAAGTGAAAGGGCTTTAAAAAGTTGAAGACACTCCACAAGTGTCAGATACTATTAAGCATTGGCATATGAGTTCATGAGGCTGTGACTTTTTTTTGCATAAGGCTGGCTGAATTCTGGGGGTGGAACACATGTGCCAGGTATAGGGCTTGCCCTCCCAGGGCTTCCACACTGGTTAAAGGGATCTGGGATCTTTTCATTTGACTTATGGGCACAATCAGGGCAATGGATGACCCAGGAGCTAGAGACAGAAGTGTTCAAGGCGCCAGGCTGGTCACATAAGGCATCATGGTGAGGCCGGCCTTTTTCTGGTTCCTGAGTGATTCGTTGGTGTGGGGCAGAAGGGAAAAAGAAAGAGCTTTAAGTCACAAGATCCTTCATGATCCACAGGATGGAGGGCCTGCCAGCCAGGTCAGTGCAGTGTCTGTACAGAGAATAAGCCTAGGAAGTGGTGGCTGAGGAGTGGGTGAGGAATGAGGGGGAGGGAGGAGGAACCTTCACTGGGGCCTCATTAGAAGCCAAGTAGACAGCACCTTCACCAGTTGTGAACTATTTTGTGCTACTGTGACCCATGGCTCTAGACTGTGGCCCTCTCCTCTCCCATTAGCTCCCGTCAGACTCTGGATCCTGATCAGGTGGGAGTAGGGTGCTTCCCCAGACCATCCCCTTTCATGGGGAAACAACACAAAGTGCTCTCTGAGGACCATGCTGTATGAGCGTGGGGTCCATTTCCACATCACTTGTTCAGTCAGGCTGTGTTCCACAGGCTGAGGCTGGCCAGGGGCACACGCAGATTGCCCTGTGGGAGTCCACATGGGGCGACTTTTCCAGAGACTAGGTGCTGCATGTCTTGCTCCCTGGCATGGGCTCCCGATTGGGCAACACTGAATTGGAGGCCTGGTTGTGCACTCATTGGCTGTGGGCCCTTGGAAAAATTGTTTCACTCCTGAGCCTTAGTTTTCCTTATCTGTAAAATGGAGTTGCAAACCCTTCTCTGTAGGGTTGCTACGAGGGTTGAATGAGAGGAGGTCTGTAAGTGTTAATTGTAGACCCTGCACCTGGTCAGCATTCCATGACTGGACTTTGTCGCTGTTTAATCCCTCAGTTAACGCAGCTTCTACTATCTAGTTGATAAAGCTCTTTAATGTGCTTGACTCCCCTGACCCTTTTAGCTACTCTCTTCAGCAGACAAAGCAGAGGTTCATTAGCTCTATTTTATGAGTGGCTAAGAGCAGGCCTGGAGGGATGTGGAGCTAGAACTCAGGCCTCCTGCCTCTGTCCAGGGTGCTCTCTGTGCCCTGCCTTGCTGGCCTGCTGGGGTGGCTGGGTCTGGGCGCTGGAAAGAGGCTGACTCACTCCTCAGGGTCCTCTCCTTTGGAGCTGAGCACAGTTCAAAGCCGCAGCTGCCTGACCCAAGATCTTTCCCGAGCTTTAGATGCTGTGAAGCTGGCCCTCCTCAGCGAGACTGCTCAGCGCTCACCTAGTCTTGAAGTTCCTTGGGGAGCAGTGTCCCTCCAGCTGCAGACCACAGGCGAGGACAGTCTCCCCAGGGAACCCGAGCTTAGTCCTTGCCCCTCCCTTGTCTGCCAGAGCCCCATCCAGAAGTTCTCCTTGGAACCCTCCTGCACAGCATGGCTCTTTGCCAGCTCCACTCACTGTGCCCAGCCCAGCCCTGTGTGAGTTGCTGTGCCAAGTGCTGGAGGGCCCTGTCCTTAGCCCTGAGCTCCCACATCTGAGTGTCCTGTTTCCCTGAGAAGCTGGGGCCACCCTGAGGCAGGAGTGATTGCTCCTCTGACTCCCAGTTCCCCAAAGAGGCTGAAGCTTGCCCAGAGCAGAGGGGCCTTGATCATGTGCCATCTTGGGAGGCACAGCT
Organism: Glaucomys volans; assembly: GCA_020662805.1. NCBI lineage: Eukaryota > Metazoa > Chordata > Mammalia > Rodentia > Sciuridae > Glaucomys > Glaucomys volans. Next base: position 137,105 of record JAJEJO010048266.1, on the reverse strand, counting down.
TGGCCCTGTGGGGACTGTGCAGAGCCTGTGTCTCTCCAGCACCCTCCCCCTGGGGAAAGGCCCACCTGGGCTAATTCAGGGCCGGCTGCTCCAGGGTAGCCGCATCCTCTGGCTCTCTGCTGGAGAGGCGATGGGGGAGACAGCAGGGCTTTTATAGTCTGCAGGGTGCAGAGTAGCAGTGAGATTTGCCACAGCCAAGGAAGGGATTTGGGGTGGGCCCTCACTAAAGCCTCAAACATCCACCCTGATCTCTTTGGGTCTATTCCTATTATTTAAAATGCAAATGACTTAGTGTATTCAGAATGGTTGGGGTCATGGGCAGCGGTCAAATGTGGAAACCAGTTAGTTGTTCTGTATTTCAATAGCAAGCATCTGAAAACCCATAACTGGGTACAGAAAGACAGTATGGGACATCTCATCTGCTTTTTGGATGAAACATAGCTACACTTGGAACTCAAGGCATGGACTGGATTTTGAAGTCGTATCAGCTGCACATGTGAACAGAGAGCCGCTTTATGTGCTGTGAGTCCCCGCCCCTCTTCCAAATCCAATTACCCTTGGCATCAGGGATGTTAGCCTGGAAAGTGACCCAGATGGCATTGGGCCAGGGCTTCCATTTATAAGAAGCAGAGTCCTTTCTTCAAGAGATCGGTGTGGAGGGGCTGAGATAGCAGCAGCCATGAGACACCTCCCACTGGTGCCCCCTTCTCTCACGACCCCAACCTGTTAGAACCCCGAGGCTTCAATGCATCTGGGATGACCAGATGCATTATCCTGTGGAGGAGGAGCCTGAGGCCCAGAAAGAAGAAGATTCAGCTGGTGGCCAAATTGGGATGGGATCTAGTCTCTTCTAACTTATGCCCGTTATTTGGATCCTGCTGCTGACTTGATTTCTTAGCTTAGTGAGAAGCTTTGGGAAAGAATCAGAGCCCTGGTGGATGGGGGAGGCATGAGGGTGTGAAGGTGCCGAGGAGGACAATGCCCAGATGGGACTTAGGGGGTTCCTGGGGAAGAGATCTGGACAGGCAAGCATGATGAGAGGGTGTGTCCGTCTGTCTGTGTCAGCGTGAATTCATGCTGTGTGTGCTTTGTGTGTTTTGCTTCTCTCTCTCTCCCTCATCTGGTAGTCTGAGGACATTGAGTTCATTCTGAGGGAGGAATTGGCCCTCTCCCAGTTAGCTCACCAGGAAGGGGAGAGGTTCTGAGCTTCCAGGAATGAGGGGGGAACCAAGGGGAGGAGATGAGAGTAAGGGACAGAATCTGGGGAGCATGCATGGGGGTGGGAGGGGGGGACAACTGGTAGTTCCAATCAGAAGACAAAAAAAGGGAAGGAAGTTTATCAGGGGTGATTGTCCCTGTAGAGACTTCTCAGAGAGCATCTGGGGGTTGTGGTCAGGATTGGAGTCATTGAGGCTGGTCATTGCTGCAGAAGGGAAGTGGAGGCCAATGTTACAAGGTGACTGACATTCACACCACATGTGACAATTCGGACAACTTTTCTCATGCAGGCCCCTTTCACTAATAAATCATTACTATTCCTAAGTGAGGAACCTGGGCTTCCTAGATGGTGTAGGAAGGGGAACTTCCTAGGTGGAGCTGAGGGAGGGGTTTGGAAATCCTAAATTCATTTTCCTTATCTGAGCTTGGAAGAGAAAAGGCTGGTGGCCTCTGTGGCCAGTGGTCTGTCTCCCTGCACTGCTTGGATTGGCTCTCCTTCTTCCCTCCCCAACGCTTCCTCCCTGTCCATCAAGCCATCCCTGACCTTCATTCCTCTGCCTCTGCTCGTTTCTGTCCCTCGTTCCTATCTGTCTCTCACTGCCTCCTCCCCCAGCTCTGACTCAGAATCTTCCTCCAAGATCCCTCAGGCTCAATTGATATTTATTTGACCTGCTTATACGTTTGCCCACAAACTTGTGTGCAGCAACGTTTTGTAGCAAATGAAAGTTGGAGACATCTTTAGCCAGTGATGAAGTCTAAATGCAAGGCTCAGACCAGGTTTGGCAGAGGAGCACCCGAGACCCTGTTCTTGGGAAAGATCAACCTGAGAGCCATTTCTCTGTGGTCTTCTCTATTTCCCACCTCCGTGCAGCATGCTGAGGACGGAGCACATCTTCCTGGGATCTGCTACTGATGTAGGATGCTGGAATCTTCTGTTATTTGATGATAGATGAATGGATGATACAGTGGGAAGATCACTGAGCCTAGGTCTCAGGAAACCTCTGTTCTCATGCTGTTTTGTTACTATTTAATGTGACCTTGGTTATCTCTGGGCTTTAGTTTCCTTATTTGCAAACTAGGTCTCTACCCACCTGCATGACACCAACTCTGTGGTTCACATGGTGTTAATATCAACTTACTGTCACATTAAAAATGTGTGCCTGTAGGAAAGACAGGGAGGCTGATGGTATTTATTTCTGGGGAAGTCACCAGCTTGTCATGACTGAAGTTGGTGACAGACATCTCTCTGGAGGCTCTTTTCTTCTTGGGTTGCAGGCGCCCTTCCAGCAGCAGCAGAAGGAGTTCCCAGAGACCAAGTGGTGCCTCCTGCAGGAGCAGGGCTCCAGGTCTAATACCAACAACCACCACCTCTAGGCATCCCTGATGGGCTGCTCAGGAGAACAGGCAGGGTGGGTGAGGGCCCTGGAGTAGCTGGTGGAGGACTTCCAGGAGAAGTGCATGCTACCCAGTTTCCTGGGCTGGGGCAGGGCAGATGACAGAGGCCTGGCCTAGGGTCCCAGACTCCTGGTTTCATTTTAGCTCTGCTGCAGTTGGTTTGGGTCTTGTGGAAGCTTAACCCACCATAACTGAGTTTCAGTATCCCAATCTTTAAAATGGTGGCTTATGGCTTACTTGGAGAAGAAACTCGTTTGAGAATTTGATGAAAGAGTGTATAAATAATTTGGGGGGGAATTTCTAAGATACCCTGAAGCTCATTCATGAACTTTTTAGAGCCAGAGAAGCCCTTTCACCCTTTCCCTCTCCTTGGATTAGATAATTTCCAGTGTCCCTCCAACCCTGCCAGTGTATGAAATTTAATTTTCTCTGTCTATAGACTTCTCAATGAGAAGAAACTCACCAACATGAGTTTGAGTGTCTGTCCTCCTGCCCATCTCAACAGTAGTCCTGTCCTCTCCCTGGGCAATTCAAACCTTTGCCATCTCAACAGTAGTCCTGTCCTCTCCCTGGGCAATATCAAACCTTTTCTGTGATAGATGTGGCCTCTGCCTTCTGAAAAAGCCTCCAGTGCCTATCCCTCCATGAGTCCAAAGGAACCCTCTGCTGAACTGGTGTCCCCTTGTCCTCTGGGGAACCCTGGTCTGCTTAGGAGTGACCATGTCAGCCTGGCTCAACAGAAGCTCTTCCAGATGCAGCCAGACACCTGCAACATATTTGCGGTCCTCTCCACGGACAACAACCATTTCCTGGACCTGGGCAGCATTATCACTGACATCAGTGCCGAGGAGGAGGGGATCACCCAGAAGAACAAGGCTTAGGCTGAGACCCTGTACAAGACCAAGGTAGGTGACACTATCACATGGCTTTGGAAAATCTTGCCTCCCCCATCAATACCTGAATGGTCCAGGTCAAATTGTCAGTGGTGCCAAGACTGGAAACCTTTAACCTAGATCCTTCCTGCTGCTTTCCCTTTATTGTTTTATAATGTTGGAAATACTGCCATTTCTTCTCCACCAATCAGGCCCTGCACAGATATGCACTTCTGATTTGATGGCACTGATTTAAAGCTGTGCCTGGAACAGAAAGGGCAGTGGGGAGAGAGACTGGGCAAAGAGGAACTCTGCAGGCCCAGTGGATTCTGCACACCTTGCTCCCTTTCCCCGACTGTGAACAGGCAGAGCTGGCCCATCTACTTCTGACTCTTCTCCTACATTTTCTGCCCACAGAAGTATAACTTGCTGGTTAAGAAGATGCTTCCAGCATCTGAAGTGTGTGTGCAAGTCCCAGTGCACTCATTCCATGGCTGGATGACTGGTCATGCCACTCAGGCAATCTGTGTCTCAGTTTTCCATTTTGGATGGTCAAAGTAATGGCTTTATCTTTTCTCAGGAAGTTATAAGAATTAATGTGAGGACAAAAGAATAATTAGTGTGAGAAAGCAGAGGTCTGGAGAAAAGTGACTGCTTAGCCAACAGCAGGTGCTGTGCTAGAAGTCAGGTCCCTGCTGAAGGGCTGACAGGGCTGGGCGCCTCCCTCTGGGCCATCTTGCACACATCTGTGCTTTGGTTTTCCCACTTTTGGCATGAGGGGATAATTTAGGGGACCTAGAAGCCCCCTGCTGGTTTTCTGAAGGTGACTTTTCTGGTCATAGTTGGGAGCAATGGAAACCATGGCTGGCAGGTCACACATACTGAGATTTAATGGGCACAGTTCTGGGTGAGACTGAATGAAGGTTGTCACATGGATCTAACTCTGGCCTCCCAGGAGCATGGAGGCTGATGTGGGCTGGAAATACTGAGTCCATTCATGGTTAGGGAGGTTGGAGAAAGAAGTCGATTGTGTGAGGACTGAATTGAGAGTGCAGCCATGGAAGCACTCATCTAGTTGGGCTGAGGCTGCCAAGAAGGTTTTTCTAAGGATTCAGGAAGGTCTCCTCAGGGAGGGAAGCTGCCAGAAGATGCTCCCTCCTTTATCATAAGAGGAAGGAGGTACAAAAGGGACCTGACTCCTTCTGAGCCGGGATCGGCCTCTGAGGCCAAGTGTTGCTCATCCCACATGGGTCCCAGACCCAAGCTCAGGCTTTGCCACTGACCAGCTTGCAGCCTTTGACCTCTGTGGGATGTCATTTTCCTATCTGGCCAATGTTAGGTCATGCAAGTGCAAGCACCAAGCATTTGGGACAGGCCCTCAATGAATGCCACTTGAATCTAAATTGGACTTCCTGTTTCCCCCCACCAAGAATGCCAGTCTTAGGATTGCTGTCACTGCAAAGCAGTGTGAGGAGGGGGCCCTCACGGACACTAATGCCAAGCTTCAGGACTTCCAGGCTGCCCTGCAGCGGGCCAAGCAAGATCTGGCCCTGAAATGTGTGAGTACCAGCGACTGATGAACAATCATTTGGTGTGCCAGGTGTGTCTTCCCTATTCTTTGCAGAATCAGAGCAACCATTTCCTGGAGAAGGCCAGTGGGCAAATGGGGGCAGCCTTGGGACTACTGTGGGTTAGAGGGATTGTTGAGTCAGGCAGACATCCAGAGGCTCCCTGATCCCAGATGCTGTTTGCAGAGAATGGCCACAGCACCAGCACCAGCTGCAGTGGCCTCCTGGCAGGAGGAGCTAGGGCCTGTGGTGCTGGGGTGGCATCATTGAAGGCAACAGGGAGCCTCAGCAGTCAGATTAGTTGATGAGCTCTGGCTGGGACTCTGTGGGGAGGTGGGGCTTCTTCAGTTCCAGGGGCTCATATGTTGTCATGGGGGTGGTGTCCAAAGAAGCCACAGCTCAGCCTGCACCTCACAGAGCTCCTCCCAGAATCAGCAGTCCCACCACAGACTCTTAATTGGGTCTCTGAGTTCTCCCTAGACCCCTTTGCCTGGGTGGCACATCCCAATCTGTGCATGATCAGTGTGACACTTTCCCTCCTCTTCTTTTGATCTGCACTCAGAATCCACCTTCCCAGACACCTGGTATCTCAGCCCAAAAGTTGCAAGGAGGTCTGATCAGGTTGAAAACCCACCTATCCTAGAGGGCCAGGTTAGGAGGCAGTGCCCAGGAGCTGGGCCATGCCACAGGCCTTGCCCTGCAGGTGTCCTTATCCAACCACATAGCCTATTATCTTAGGAAAGCCCCAGTCAGCCCTCTCCCCACACTTCTAGCAGGGTTCCCTGGTCCCCACTTCCTGCTGGTGCCTGGATCTCCCATGACCAGAACTTTTTGACTCCAAGAAAGGAATTCTCTGTTCTGTATGTGTCTTTAATAAAATGCACATGTTTCAGGCATGTGGTAGAATTTTCACTCTGAATTCCATTGTCATTGTTTCTATCTCTGAGGCTTGTGGGTTACCCACAGTCCCTTTCCACATAGAACCCTGGCCTGAGCCTGCAGGGGAATCCTGGGGAGGAAGTACTGAGTGTTCCAAGACTGGGGACTAAGGGGCAGAGCTTCTACCCACTGGGTACTATGAATGACATACACCTACTTCTCTAATTGACAGTATTTTGAATTCATAAAAGTTTCACCACTTTTTCAAAAATGTAGGTTAGATTTCCTTGTTTTTCAAGTAATTCTAAATGTGTCTGAAAATGTCCAGTAATTACAGCTAATTTTAATAAAATGTAAGGGCTTGTAGTCAAATAATAATAATAAATAGCTATTATTTAATAAAATAGCTTGTCAAATATTTTCAAAAGCATTTATAAAAACTCACATGTTTTATAGTGAAAAATGAGGTATGTGGAGGGTATTTGCTAGCATGTTTGATAGGATGTGGTGTGGAGCCTTCAAACACTAAGGTCAGAGAGCATATGAAGAACTTCAAGTGACCGCGTAACAGCCCCACCCCACTGCCCTGAATGTGCATGGAATCCAGGCAGATCCAGAAGAGCCATGCAGTGGGGACACATTCTGACAAATGCATCTTTAGGTGGTTTTGCCATTGTGTGAACATCACAGAGTGTCCTTACACAAACCTAGATGGTGTAGCCTACCACACACGGAGGCTATTCTGTACACATGCAGCATTATTATCTAGCTGATGGCTTCAAGGACCATGATGAACTAAACCACATGAGACTAAATCAAGCACAAAAGAGAATGATGCAGTGGACACACAGTGAACAGAAGATGTTGGGGACTGGGATGCCAACAGAGCATGCTGTCCTATGGTAAACTTCTTTTTACAAGTAGAAGGAATGCACTCTAAAATATGATAAAACTATAGCGCAGCCAGTACGTGGTCGTTTGTTGTCATTATCAGGCACTGCACACTACACAATTGTATGTGCTATGCTTTATACAACAGGGAGTGCAGTAGCTTTCTCTACAACAGTATGGCCACAAATACATAATATGTTGCACTACAACATTAGGATGGCCACAATATCACTAGGAGATAGGAGCTTTTCAAGTTCATTATAATCTTATGGGACCACCATGATCCATGTGGCTCATCATTGACTGAAATATCTTTGTACAGCACATGATAACTTGGACAGAATAGATTAAATGCAGGGCTAGGGAAGTCCTAGAAAATAAGAGGCAGGTAAGTAGCAGAAACCAAGACAAGGATGAGGTCAGGTGTGGTGGCGCACACCTGCAACCCCAGTTACTTGGGAGGCTGAGGCAGGAGGCACAAGTTCAAGGCCAGCCTCAGCATCTTAATGAGATCCTGTCTCAAAATAAAAGATAAAGAAAAGGACTGGGGATTTGGCTTAGTGGTAAAGTGCCCCTGGGTTCAGTCCCTAGTACTTGGGGAGGGGGGGAAGGAAAGAATAAAAGAAACTATGAACAAAAGGGCAAAGGAGTATATGCATGAGTACCTTCCTTCCAAAGTCTTGTCCTCCCTAGCATAAAGGACCGACAAAGGATGTCAGATAAACAGAAAGGGAGGACACACCTATGGTGAACACAGAAACTCTTAGTTGAATAAACATAGCTGCCACAAAGCCATGTATTTCCCAGGCAGAAAGACGCAACACATAACTGTGGTTTCAACAGAGAATGTTCTAGCTCTACAGTGAAAGGCTTACCTGGAATCATCTAACACAGAGAGAGGGGAGAGTGGAGCTGTTCTCCTGTGGCCTGCACTCAGAGGAGTCATGGCCTCCAAAACAAAGTCACTGAGCAGGGTTCCCTGTTCTCCACACCCTTCACCAATACTCATCTCTTATCTTTTTGATAAAGCCATCCCAACAGGGGTGAGGTTCCTTTGCATTTCTCTGATGGTTAGTGATGTTGAGCTCCTTGGACACTGTTGGTGTGAATGTAAACAAGTACAGCACAGTCATTATGGAAACAATACAGAGGTCCCTCAAAATATTAAAAATAGAACTATTGTAGGATCCAGCAATCTCATTTTTGATTATGTATCCAAGGAGATGAAATCAATATCTTGAGTTCTTTGCAGAATTATTTGTAGTGGCCAAGATATGGAATCAACCTAAGTATAATTGACAAATGAGTGGATAAAGAAAATGTGGTATATAATATGCAATAGAATATTCATGGGTCACACGAAAGAAGGAAATCCTGCAAGTTGTGACAGTGTGGATGGACCTGGATGCTTTTATGCTAACTGAAATAAACCCAACACAGAAAGACAAATTGTATGATCTCAGTTATACGTGGAACTGAAAAAAAGTTGAACTTATAGAAACAAAGAGAAGGCTGGTTGTAGGAGAAATGGGGAGATGTTGGTCTAAGGGCACAAGTAAGTTCCCTAAATAAGAAGCAAGAATAAGAAAAGCAAGGCCACATACCCTGACTGCAGCTTGGGGTGTTTGCAGTTAATGACAGTCTTTTGACTTGCTCCAAACGTATCAGGCACTGCTATTTTCCCCTAAATAGATGATTAGGGAAAAGCGTTTTGGCACCTTTGGTATGGTTTACGTGTGTCACAGGGCCATGTATTCCTGCTCATAATGATGCTGTAACCTGTTAAGGGAAACCAGATAGAAAATAGTTTGGTAGATACAAATTTGCTTTTTGTGGCAACAGAATAATTGCTGAAATGAATGCTCTCTTGTTATTCTCCTGGCCTTGTGCTAAGAGTTTCTTCTGAGTTAACACATCTGGTCTTCAGGGCCCTGTGAGGTAGCCAGTACCAGTACCTGAACTTCACGAATCACAGCACAAGCACAGAGAGATGAATGAACTTTTGGAGGGTCATACAACTAGTAAGGGGCGAAGTTAGGATTCACACTCCAACAGTCGAATTCCAAAACCTCCCTAAATTGCCCCATAAAGCAGAAATTAATAGAATACAGTGACAAGTCCTCAGGCTTTGGAATCAGGTGACCCAGGTGTCATCTGAACCTGGGAAAACAGGCTGTGTGAGTGGGCTGCTGGGCCACCCCCCAACCCCACCCAAAAATCATCTGTAAAATGTGGTCATGCGGATCAAATAATGGCATCTGTTTAACTCTTGTCACATCGTAAGAGCACAATTGGGTCATTACGGCTTCTCACCAGTTTTGGTAGCCTGTTTTTTTTTTTAATATATATATATTTTTAACTGTCAATGGAACTTTATTTATTTACATGCAGTGCTGAGAATTGAACCAAGTGCCTCACACATGCTAGGAAAGGGTTCTACCACTGAGCCCCAGCCCCAGCCCCCTGTCTATTCTTTAAGTGGAGGAAATAATGATAAATTGTAATTCTTTATGTCTGTATAGCACTCTAGTCTCTCCCACCATTGACAAGGTGAGATATGAACTGGGATTTCTGGTCCTTCCTTCACCATGAGCTAGCCCTGTAACCTCGAGTCTGTCCTCTTGACCCATCAGATGGAATGCCCTCTGCCCAGACAACCCCAGTCCTCTGTTGAGGCCTCGGTATTTTTCTTGGAATTCAACCTGAGCCTTACCCGCAGCCCCATTTTCCTTTGTGCCCACGCCTACTCAGCTGCTCCCTTTGCCTCGAGACGGGAGGTGTTTGCCAGCTTTATAAAAGGTTGCACAAAGAGTCATGACTTTTACATGCTGGATTGAAGGGCCTTAAAATGTCTGGAACAATATTATCTCTGGACCTTCACCATGGGAATTTGTGGCGCTGCTCTGATTGCTTGTGAGGGCTTCGAGACAAGGTCCAGGCCCAAGAGCACCTGTGAGGTTTTCTGCTCCCCAGCTTCCAGGCTGATCCTGGGTGTTAGTCAAAAGAATATCAAAGGTGGGGTCCTGGCTTGTTTGGGGTCCTCAGGAGCAACTTGAGGCCTAAGTTGGTGCCCCCAACATGCACTTTAGCCCAGAAATCAAGAGGATTCCCAGGGATGTTTCTGTTTGCAGGCCTGTTAGAGACTGGAGGTGGAGCTCCCATCTGTCCCTCTCGGCAGGAGCAGAGGCAGCCCACGACTTTCTCTGAGGCCTTCCTATTCTGTTGGGGTTGGAGGGAGGATGCCCAGCTCCAGTCCTAGCTGCACCACTAACCTTGGCTGCAACTTTGACCCAAGCCCCTCTCTTTGTACTTACTTCCTCCTAGTAAAATGAAGACCCTAGGCTGATGACCTCTATCACGTGTCCATTCTGATGCAGGGAGGAAAGTGGCCTGAGAGCATGAGAAGCCATGGCTAAGAGCATCTATTCAGTCCAGGAAGCTGTTCTTCCTATCCTTGTCACATCACTGCCTTTCTTCTGCTGACCATAGGTCAAAAAGCTCTAATTTCTAGGTGAGTAAAGGTCCCCATTACCTCCACCAGGGCTGCAGCTCTTCCCTCCCTCCTGGGTGAGGCCAAGGAGTGAGATTCTTCCTTCCTCCCTTTCTCTACCCCGAGCCCCTGTCACACCCCTGTGATACCCACATCCAGACCCTGGGAGATGCAGGGTGAGGTGGGGAATGGGGCTGTGGGGGCCGCCTCTGCTGGTCACACCAGCTCCTCTCAAACCCTGTTTCCAGCTGCTGCTAAGCCTGCGCGATCTGGTGGCTGATAATGGCCTGGGCCTCGCCCTCTTGGCAGTCCTGGTTTCAGTGTCTGGGAGGCAGGTGGGGTGAGTTGAAGCTTTCAACTAGTTTTCTACTTTCCTTTTAAGGAGAGTGCTCGCTGCTGGTGGGTGGAGAGGAAGCTGCACATGTCTCTCCAAGGAGCCCCTCCTCTAGGCAATCCATGTGGGTTCTGGAGGAGGAATACCTGGGGTCAAGTCTCCATCCCACCACTTTCTCCTGTGTGTTCTTGGACAAGTTACTTAATCTCTCCAAGTCTCCTTTCCCTGTCTGTAAATGAGGACTATGAGAATACCTTCCCTATGGTATTGATATTTAGATTTATTGAAACCATCTATAGCCCACTGAAAGCACTTAGTAAAAGGTTAACTAGTATGATGATGATGATGATGATGATGATGATGATGATGATGATTTTGATCTTGGACCAAATGGAATCTCAAGAGGTATTTGGTTTGTTCTGTTTCCTCCAGGCCAGTGGTTTCCAAATTGTCTGCCCACTCGGGACCTTTGAAAAATTCTGAAGTCCAGACCAGTGAAATCCCGGTGCCTGGGGGACAGACAGGCAGGAGTGGTTTTGGAGCTCCCCAGCTGATGACGCTGTGCAGCGAGTTTGAAACCACTGCTCTGTGCTGTGCCACCAGTTGAGGGGTTCACCTCAGGGATAGTGGTGTGGCCTAGCAACCTTGTTCACCCTCTAATGTTGACCTGAGGTTAAATATCTCCTTAGAGACAAGCAAAACCTTTTCCTGCTTCATTTAAATCATTTTTTTTTTCTTGTAAGAGGGAATAGGGAATAGCTGCCACTCTGCACCAAAGTCTCATGTAATAGTATTTGTTGGGCATCCTTCCTCCCCACCCCTGCCCTTCCAGGGAAGGACAGTGGCCTATTGGGGTCATCAGACCAACAGGAGGTGGACTGAGGTGTTGGTATTAGATGCTGACATCTGGTCACAGCCAGAGATCAAAGGAGTTTTCTAAGCTCTGCTATCTGGGGTTTCCTCTTTTATTTTATCCCAATTTAACATGGCCTCTATTCAGCAAGAGGACAAATATAAACTTGAATGAATCTTGCAAAAATTCCTCTCCAAGGCTTTTCTGGTACCTTCCATGAATCACAAGCTCAGCTCCATTTTTACTGCCTTCTCCTTCAAGGTGGGTGGACTCTTCATGGCTATACCCCCCTCCACTCTCTCCTCACGGTGTCCATTTCTTCTTCTAGGCCTTGACTCAAGTAGTCCTGCTAGTGTCTTCCCCAGTCCCAAATTCCGGCCCCAGAACACCTGGCCTGTTTATAGGCAGCTTATCCTTCAAGGCTGTCTTGGGCCAGGACCTTGTTTCTGTGAAGTCTTCTCTGGGTACTTTTCTTTCTAAAAACTCACAGCACTTAGAGTTCTCAATGCTATAACCATTGCCACAAAATAACACCCACCCTACTAGCACTCATGTTCGATATTTATGGTAAAGCCCCGTGCTGTGTGCTCTAAGCATCAGATAAGCAGGGTGCAAAAAAGCTCAGTAATGAGTTCAATTGTAAAACTAGTAAATGCTTCAACTCCAGGGCTGCTTCATGTGCTGCCCAAGTTCTTAGTTTTCCAAGATGTCCACTCCTTAGTCTTCACTTTAACTTCGGTGGGCAGGTCTCTGCTGTTGGTTGACTCTGCCAAGCAATTGGATAGGCACTTTCGGGGGAGGAAAGGGGTTCTTGGTTCATGAACTCTGGGCCTAACATCAAGGAGTTTCCTATTTATTTAGTGGGGAGTAAAGACGGAAGTGAAGAAGTTAGTTATGTGCATTCTTTACAACTGGAGTGAGTGGGAGAGGAGGGTCTTGCTGCAGGGAAGGGGCACAGTGTCCAGAGTCCCAGGTAAGGCTCATGAAGGTGTTGGGGGGAGGAGCCCACTTGAGGCTTCTCCTCTTCACCTGACTCATATTCTTCACCCTCAGGCAACTTTCCTACCATATTCTATCCCCAACCTCCACTGAGCTCCTTCTTCTAGCTCTCTTCACCATCGGGTCTGGCTTCACTTTTCACCATGAGTTGCAGAGGTGTTAGGGTTTGGAATAGGGCTGTGTAGACCAAAGATGTCTAGGAGGCCAACCGTTCTGACTTGCCCAGGATTGTCTCAGTTCAGACACTGAAAATCCTGGTGAAGTTGGATAATTGTCCTCCTACCAGGACTGTGAGCAGATGTATTGATGTTTGCTGAGTCTACTCTACTTCTCTCTGCCTTTTCCCAGTGTTTCCCAGCATCAAATCCCTGAAAAACAGAAACTATGATTCTGTGAGAATCTGAAGCTCTAGAGTAGGTGGCTTGCTTGAGATTACACAGCCAGGAAGAAGGAGGTCTGGGAGCTGAAATCAGCTCTTCTGTTTGTACATTTCAGGCTGATGCTCTCTTTTAGCCTACAGTTTCTTCTGGAGATGACCCATGAAATGGTCACCAAGCACAGGCAGCAAGAGGAGAATGATAAGAAGGCCTGGAAACCTTCCAGCCCTAGGCTGCTTCTCCTGGCTGTTGTTCCTACCCAACTGTCTCATTCTCTCCTACTTCCTGTCCTTTCTCACCTCTGTTGGGATTTCTACTCCAACTTTTGGTGGCACCTGTGATTTTAGCTCCAACTTTTGCCAAAAAGAAAAAATGTATTTAGTGATGAACACAAAGGAAAACAACATTTAAAATCCTGGGATTTTAAATTACAATCTGTAATCGATCACTTTCTATGTTACTTTTTAACTCTGCCTTCTTTGGACTCTTCATGTTTATGAGCTCATAGCACAGACCCCATCCGGTGTTCTGCTCCCTTCATTTAACATTGTGTCATAAATGTCTTCCAGTTCTGCTATGAAGTCTCCAGGATTGTGACTTTAAATAATTGTATCCAGGTGAGCAAACCATCATTGGAGGTTGGGCATTTAGGGTTTTCCCCTGCTTCAAGTTAAAAAATTGTATTATTACATTTCAGAGAAAACCACCAGATATTTTCGTCCAAAAGGCAACACACATTTTTTTGGCTGACACTGATCCTCATGGAGTGAGCTTCACCCCAGGCATGCTGTCTGGTACATGAGAGTGAGCATAGGCCATGGACCTCTCTCTCTCTCTCTCTCTCTCTCTTTTTTTTTTTTTTGGTGGGGGGCGGGTACTGGGCATTGAATTCAGGGGCATTTGACTACTGAGCCACACCTCCAGTCCTACTTTGTATTTTATTTAGAGACAGAGTCTCACTGAATTGCTTAGTGCCTTACTTTTCTGAGGCTGGCTTTGAACTGGCGATCCTCCTTCCTTAGCCTCCCGAGCCACTGGGATTACAGGCGTGCACCACCATGTCCAGTGGTCCATGGAGTCTTTATTACTAGTCCTTGGAAAGTACAGAATTTTTGAGTAACTATTTAAGGATCTACTGTTGTTATTTTAATGAATAGGACAATTTTATGATTGCTGAATCTAAAAATAAAAAAAATAAAAAAATAGGGCTTGTGTTCTGTGTATCTCTGGCTTTTAAATCTCCAAAAAGTAATTCGTTTTATTCTATTTTACAAAAATATTGTCTATAAGAGATAGGAAATGATAAGACAGAAAAAGAGGCATTGTGTTTCCTGGTCTAGAAGATAATATTAGGTACTGGTAGATGCTTAACAAAATACTTTTTTGGTGTAAATCAAAGATGCAAAAGAAAAACTTTTGCCCACGAGGACAGTGCTATGACAGCAGGTGTCTCCCCTTATCCCAACTGAGGTCCCAAGGTCACTAGACACCCCTAGCTTTGCCCCAGATCTCCCAGGCACACCCCCAAACAAACAACTCAATGGTGGAGTTTCTTAGGAAGAGATCAACTAATGATTTTGGGGAAATGGTGCAGGAGTTTCCAGCAACTAGATCCTCAAGAGATTATTGCTCTCCAATCTCCCAGTAGCAAGAGATGTATGATAAATGATCAAGTTGGGGAAGTTTGTCTGCAATGTAATTTCAGCAACGCATAGGTGAGGTTTAAAACAGATGTTCTGGCAGGCAAACTAAACATTAATACTCCCCTCCCAAGATTCTGCAGGTGCCCAGCCCAGCAGATCTGTATATATAGGGACTGAGCCAGATCTCTTCCAAAGGAGTGGCAGCTCCTTCCCTCTTCATCTCTGCCTCCTTCCAGCTGGGCTCTTGCTCTTGCCTGTGCCTCTGGTTGCTCCAGCAACCATGAGTCGCCAATTTAGTTCTCAGTCTGCATTTAGCTCAAGGAGCAGGCGGGCTTATAGCACCAGGTCCTCCTCGGGCTTTGGTGGTGGTGGGAGTCGGACTGTGGGGTCTGTGAGTCAGGCCTGGGGCAGGTGTGGCGGTGGAGGGTATGGGGGTTATGGAAGGGGCTTTGGCTCCAGGAGCCTCTACAATCTGGGTGGCAGTAAAAGCATCTCCCTTAGTCTGGTGGGGAGGAGTGCCAGTGGCTTCTGCCAGAATCGGGGAGCAGGAGGAGGATTTGGAGGGGGCAGAGGCTTTGGGGGTGGTGGCTTTGGAGGTGGTGGCTTTGGGGGTGGCAGATTTGGAGGTGGTGGCTATGGAGGAGGTGGTTTTGGGGGTGCTGGATTTGGAGCTAGCAATTTTGGGCTTGGGGGCTTTGGTCCTTCTTATCCACCAGGGAGCATCCAAGAGGTGACCATTAACCCGAGCCTCCTAGAGCCACTTCACCTAGAAGTGGACCCTGAAATTCAGAGGGTCAAGACCCAGGAGCGGGAGCAAATCAAGATTCTCAACAACAAGTTTGCCTCCTTCATTGATAAGGTGAGTACCTTAGAGATAGGCAGAGCCTTTGGTCACCAACTGTGTGACTGAGGTGGCCTCTCACCACCGTGTGCACTTTTCAGCTGGATGAGAACAATCTCTTCTGTATGGGTTTGTCCCAGGACCTTAGGAAAGCATTTACTTAATTTAGGCTTCAAAATGCCTTCTTGGGGAGATTTTTATCTACTTTTCCATTTTGGCAGGAAAGTAGATAAAGGATGTGAAAAACCAATAGATATTCAGTGCTGTAACCTCATTCTTTTTCATCATTATCCACTTCCCATTCACCTATCCACATGTCTTTCCCTTCTGCCCTCTCTCCATTCATCTACCCACCCATGCACACATATGCATGTATCCATCCATCCATCAACCACCCCTTCATACACATCCATCTATCTACTCATCTTTCCACCCACCCATCCACTATATCCATTTATATACCACACTCATCCATTCATCCATCTGCCCATTAATATCCATATGCATTTCTCCCTCTTGTCTTCCTTCCTTCCATTCATCCACCCATCCAACAACACATATCCACCCATTCATCTATCCACTCACCCGTACATATTTATCCATCAATCTATCCTTCTACCCACCCATCTACTACACTCCTTATATACTCCCACACTCATCCACCCATATCCATCCATCCATCCATCCATCCATTGACACACATCCCTCCTTTTTTCCCTCCCTCCCTTCATCCATCCACCCATATCTACCCACCCATATCCATCCACCCATATCCATCCATCCATCCATATATATACCCACTCATCAAAACATATCCATCCATCCGTCCATCCATCCACCCATCCACTGCACTTTTTAATATTCTTCCCACTTATCTATTTTCATCCATTCATCTATTCATCCTCCCACCCATCCAACAGTATACCCATCTACCCACCCACTGAACCCACAAATACTAAGCATCTACTATATGTCAGACACTGTACCACATGCTATAGGGGTGACTAGGACACAAGTTCCACTCTCAAGGAGCCCCATATCTAAAGGGGAGAGTTACAACAGTGTGTGGGAAGTATGTGGACAGGGGTAGTACTCTCTGGCCATGGTAGCTCAAAGAAGGGTACCGTGAGCTCTGCCTGCTGGATTCTTGGAGGCCTCATTGGAGACCCCAGGTGTGACCTGAGTCTTGAAGGTAGAGGAAGAGTCAAAAGAGCTCTCAGGGCAAAGGGGATTTTCTGGTAGAAGGACCAGGAGGCATAAAAGTGTGAATCTGTAGGGAACTTCAAGTAGTTAAAAATCCTGGAGAAAAAGGCATAATAGAAGGGAGAGGAGAGAAGAAAAGAAGAAGCTGCCGAGGCAGGCAGGAATAGCAGGCCAGGCAAGCCATGGCAGGGCCTAGGTTAATGTCATGGCAGGTGGTTATCCCTGGGAGCTGAAGTCAACAACATAGAATGTAGCATTCCACCTGAGTTCCTCCTTTTATCTCATCCAGGACCTAGAAAAGACCAGATGGAGCAATGGAAGCACCTTTCTCTAGTTCCCCATTAAACCTCAGACTAGGTCTGATTCAGGCCCAAGTCACCAGGCAGAGGCTGGTGGAATAGCTATGGCAAAGAACTTCCTCTAGCATTTCCTTTTGTCTGGAAGTGGAGACACAGTGGCCACTACCTTATATCTGGGCAAACATAGGGGACAGGGCAGAGTGTGTGAGCACACGAGGAGATGGGATAGAGTGTTGAGGCCCAGAGATGAAAGGAGTTCCACAGAACCAGGGGCTTCTGACACCTTCTGACCACCCTGGATGGGAAATGTGGGTGAATGCCATCACACCTCAGGCATAGGCAGGGCTGGAAGGGTTTGGTTGGAGCAAGGATGTGAAGGTGAAGGAGATAACACTGGGAGGTCAAAGTTTTGCCAATGGAAGTGAGGGAGAAAGAGCACTGTGGTCAGTGAAGTGACCAAGGCTTCTGACAACTGATCTCCTGAATGCTCATTGGGGTACAGTTCCTGTCACTGAAGGAGCATCTGTCCAGTTTTATTGCATGGGCTTTGGGCAGAAGCCAAGCTGTAAGAGGCCTCAACTTCCTGTCCTTTCCTAAGGGCATGGCCTGTGATGACCATGAAGAGAGGTTCCTCAGCCAGGTGGGCTCTGATCTAAATGGAGGGAGAGCTTTCTATTGCAGTCACTTCTGACCCTGGTTTTCTAGGAGGTCTTCCTGCATTCCCTCTTAGCCCTGTACAGCCCACTCTCAAGACCAGGGCAGAGCACGGCACATCACTCCTCTGTTTAAATCCTCCACTGGCTTCTGGTCTCATTTGGACTAAAATCCAAAATTCTATAGACCTTTATGATCTAGTCCTCCCACCTCTAGCTGCTGCCATGAGATTCTTTTGGTCTCCACAATGCCATTGCCACCCAGCACAGGGCTGTGAATGAGTATGGAATTGATTGGAAACACCAGTGAAGAGTAAAAATAGACAGTGGCAGGAATGTCTCATCAGGTTTTAAAGAGCTATGCTGATAAACCTGTTGCCCAATCTCTTATTTGATAAAGTTAGCAAAAATGAGCCGTGGGAAATAGTGCTCTATTTACATTTTCCAATGTGGAGCCAGAATCCAAAGGGAGTTAGCAAGGGCTGACCCTGTAGATGGGCAGTGTCTCAGGGGCGGGGAGATTCTGGATGCACTACTTAGTGCCACATTGTAGGGGACTGTTGGCAGGCTTCTGCTCTGACTGCACAAAACGGGGGTTGCCCTTTCCAAAGCTCTTGGAGAAGGGAACTGGATTACGGAGCACTGTGTGTGTGTGTGTGTGTGTGTGTGTGTGTGTTTACACTATTCACATATCATGTGCCTGAGCAAAGCAGAGGCACACCATCTCCATCAGTGCCTGGGAGGGGAGGCTTCCTCTGTGGGCAATTAGAAGAGGGAAGAAGAGCTCAAGTCAACGTGGTGTGAAGGGCAATTCATGCTCTGGGTCTGCGCATGGTCCCTGTATCTGACCTTTGTATCCAGTTTTGGGGAAAGAGGTAGTGAATACATGGGGTGATGCCTACTCTCTGTTTCATGGGAAATGCAACTTGGGTATTTCCCAACACTTACCAACCCAAAGTTCTTATTTCAAGACACTTAAATGCATTATAGAATTTAGAAAATGAGAATATTTATTTTAAAATTTCCGTTTGGGTTCTATAAACATTTAAATGAGATTACTTTCCTGAAAACCTTGCTGGCAGGTGGCAGGGGTGGTGGTAGCTCTAGGGGCAACCAGATGAACTTTCTCAGAAATTAATTTAATTAATTGTTAATTTGAATACTGGACATTGAACCCAGAGGTGCTCTACCACTGAGCTACATCCCCAGCCCTTTTTATTTTTTTATTTAGAGACAGGGTCTTGCTAAGTTGCTGAGGTTGGCCTTGAACTTGAGGTTCTCCTGCTTCAACCTCCTGAGTAGTTGGGATTACAGGCGTGTACCACCACCTGGCTCCAGGAATTAGTTTTAATATTCTAAGCCCAGTTTTTCCTTTTCTCTACTTATTTCCTCCTGTCTTCAATTGCATGACCCATGTTGTTCACAGAGAAAGCAGTCTTGGACTTGTTAGTGTTTCAGATATTCCAGAACACTATTTCTTTATGTTGGCACGGATAAACTGAATGACGTCAATGGTTGCAGCTAAACGAAAACAGGGCACTCAATTGGAGGTAGTGTACTAAAGCAGAGTGACCTCAGTGCTGATTTTATTCTTTTTTCTTTTTTGGTATCAGGGATTGAACCCAGGCTCAATTAACCACTGAGTCACATCCCCAGCCCTTTTTAATTTTTTATTTAGAGACAGGGTCTTGCTGAATTGTTTAGGGCCTTGCTAAGTTGCTGATGCTGGCTTTGAACCTGGGATCCTCCTGCCTTAGCATCCTGAGTCATTAGGATTTATAGGATTGCACCACAGCACTTGGCTCATGTTAATTTTAGACAATTGACTATATAGGCCTATTGATCACTGTCAAAAACTACTTTGTCTTCTGTGAGTCCTTGTCCTAGACGGGGGAAAGCTCTGACCTCTGGAGGGCCATCCTGATTCTCTTAGGTCTGCACGTGCATCAGGCTGCTGATTCCCCTCCCTGTGGGGGAGGCTGCTCTGATCCATGGCCTGGGGTGGACTGGGATCTTTTCTTTTAGGTGAGATTCCTCGAGCAGCAGAACCAGGTGCTACAAACAAAATGGGAGCTGCTGCAGCAGGTGAACACCTCGACTCGGAGCAACAACCTGGAGCCTGTCTTGGAGAACTATATCAGTGAGCTGAGGAGGCAGGTGGATTTTCTCAATTCGGAGCAGATGCGCAAAAACACAGAGATCAGGAGCATGCAGGATGTCGTGGAGGACTACAAGAGCAAGTGAGACTTAAGATGGAGCAAAAGGGTCTGGGAGAAGTGTAGCAGGGAACCGATTCATAGGGGCAAGATATTCCGCTTCAGTGTCGTGTGTAAGAGGTGGGACTGGGTCCATCAGGTGCAGTCATGCAGGCCCTGCACTGCACAACTGCAGGGGGTGCCATTTTGCACATATTGGCCCTGATAGGATGGTAGATGTCAATTATATTGAGTGAGCAGGGGGAAGATAGCTTTATGGATGTTGGTGCCAAATAAGCTCTGCCACTTACCAGTTGCTTACAAATTAATCTGTCTTTAGTTCTCATATTAGTAAGTGGGGATAGTAAGTACCTTGCCGAATTATTGTGATGGATAAGTCTGTGGTTCTCAAACTTTAGTGTGCATCAGCTTGCTGCAATTAGATGGCTGTGTCCTCCCCCAGAGTTTTTGATTCTGCAGGTCTGGGATGGGGTCAGGTCATTGGCATTTCTAACATATTTTTAAGTGATGATGATGGTGGTACTTTGGGGAACACACTTTAAGAACCATTGGTTTAGATGAAATTGTGCTTAATCAGGTCTTAGTAATGTACCTGCACATGCTAGGCCACTCAATATATTAGTAACAATGGTAGGGGTGACAGGAGATGCCAAATTTTAGATCAGCTGCTCCTGAGCAACTGTGTGGGTGACTGAGTGGCTTCTCCCTCTCTCCTTTTCCCCTTGTGGGGTGTTTCTCTTAATATTGCTTTGACATTCTTTCTGTGTGGAGCCAGCAGGGAGTCAAGTGTATATGAATTGACAAGGGAAAAAATAAAACTCACCCTGGAGGTGCTGGGGACAGAATCATAGGTGATTTTTTTTCTCTTAAATTTTAGTAAAAGTGATTCTTAATTGAGAAAAAAAATGATTGAATTTGACACATTTTCAAAGGTAAAACACCAGAATAAATATGGGTATTTTGGGGGAATTCTGCAAGGCTCTGGGTTTTCCATGTTGGGTCCTTGTCCCCTCTGTTGGCTTGGAGATCCAGGAGGTGGCTCTAGCCACTCCTCAGTGAGAGCGCAAGGCCCTGTGCTCCCTCCTCCTCAGGAGACAGCTGTGTTGTGATCAGGACTCTGAGTCCAGGACAGTAGACCTCTGGGGAAGTCTGAACTTTCTGCTGCTGGGGGGAAACATCAGGGAGCCAAGGTCAGGTGCTGCAGCCTCTCTGTGCTCCTTGCCTCCTCACAGGTATGAGGAAGAAATCAACAAGAGGACCAACACTGAGAATGACTTTGTTGTTCTGAAGAAGGTGAGGGAAAGGGAAATTCCTTGGAGGACCATGGATGCAAAAGACTGGGTAGAGTGAGAAATCCCTGTGGGATGCTCTGTGACATGCAAGGGTGACCTCTGGGGTCAGCTTGGTGTGCATTGCCCAAATGCAGGGCCCTTAGAATGAAGGGAAAATTGGAAACTGACGCTAATATGACTCCTTAGGAACCCTCCAGTTCATGCCTCACAAGGCTTCTGAAAATGAAATTAACTTAACTGACAGCTTTTGAGTGTCATCATGTATGGCCTTGGAACTTAGGGAGGACAGGGGTGCTGTATGTGACAAGGTGTCATATCTTGTTCTGACTGAGAAAGCCATGGGTCCCAGGCCCCTTATTTGAGTGAGTTAATGATATTTTTAGATAAGGAAAAACCCAGAGAGGTTTTGTGACTTTCCTGGGTCACCCAGACAGATGAAGGTGGATATTGCCTGGGTGATAAAGTTAAACCATCTTTGCTTGTTGTTTAGGATGTAGATCTTGCTTTTATGGGCAAAGTGGATCTGCAGTCCAAAGCAGACACTCTGGCTGGGGAGATCAATTTCCTGAAGTATTTATTTGACACGGTAAGTTCAGCCCTTATAGGAAACCCTGTTCTTATCTCACATCTCCTAAGGGGAATGTGCTGAAAGAGGGGAGGCCTGAAATCCAGTAGTACCCACCAGAGCTTCATCTCCCTAGTCACTGGACTCTGTGGGTCTAGAGGCAGCCATTCCCTCACCCTCCAATCCTCAGGGTTCCTGGGTAGGAGTGGTGGAGATGGAGGCAGTGAAATCCTAAGGTAGGAGAAGGTGAAGGCTCATGGCTCCCAATCTGTCTGGGAAATGAGGTTGACACCAAGACATATGTGGGCAAAACCAGCCAGAAATTGTCATGCATTCTAGGACATCAGTAGGGCTGTTGGAGAACTCTGTAAGAGATGACATATGGATCTTAAAGGGAGTGAAGACAAACTTCAGTGGTGTGGGACAGTATACTTGTCCACCCCTGGTCCTCCTATCTTCCATGTCTACCCTGGGGACATACGCTCTGGGCAGGTACTGCATTAGGAGCTCTACTTATGTTATGGGTGTGTCTTCATTCAACAGAAAAGAAAACTGAGCCACTTGCTCAGTAACCCAGCTAATCAAATGGCTCCATAACTGGAGTCCTTTCTATTGCCATTGAAAGCACATGTGGTTTCAAGGAGCTAATATGCTTGTCAGAGGGTGCAGTTAAAGATGGCAGCCAAGGAAGAGTAAGGTTGGGATGGAGGGCAGAGGTAAGGCCTGATGGGGAGGTGGTGCCATGAGGGCCCTGAGTTCAGACTCCTTCCTCCTTCCTGGAGGTGCAGCCTGGGCCCCATTACTTTTACTTGAGGCAATTAAAACCCTCCCCTTTCCCTCTTGTTGCACATAACAATTGAAAAGATCTTTCCTCTGAGGCTTCCTCCTGGCCCAGGCTTCTGGCTTCCCCAGGGAGCCTCGAGGGAAACCGAGACTCTAGGAGACTGGGAAGAGTCAACTGCACTCCATGTCTCACAGGAGCTGTCCCAGATGCAGACCCACATCAGTGACACCAATGTCATCCTGTCCATGGACAACAACCGCTCCCTGGACCTGGACAGTATCATCGATGCAGTGCGGGTTCAGTATGAGCTGATTGCACAGAGGAGCAAGGATGAGGCCGAGGCGCTGTACCAGACCAAGGTGAGCTCTGCCCCCAGACTTGTACCCCTGAAATAGGCAGGTACTTCCCAGAGCTGGTAGTGTCTTCTTCTTATTTTAAAGCTGTTATAGATACTTTAGAAATTATGGTAAGGATCACTCATATCTCATCACCACTATAATGTGTTCAGATTTATTCTCTGAGTTCTTTGTAGCTAACATATATGGAGAACTCATAGGCGCCAGGCACCACACAAATACTTTATATGTATTATTTCATTTAATCCTTACAATAACCCCATGAGGTGAGGATTTCATTAGCCCCATTTTACAGATAACCGTGTGAGATTCCCCAAGTCTTATATCTAGCAGGTGACGGCAGTACCAATTCCAGTGTACTATCAATCAATCTTTGCTTTTACCCACTAGGATGCTTGTTATTTTAATCTTTTTCATAATGGCATCTCTTGAAACAGTTTTATACATTTCTGTTTTACTTATTAATTAGCACAAAATATTCTACATTCTTAACAGCATGGTTTTCCATTATGAAATGATACCTCACTTATTAAATAAATATGTTTACAATGAAGTCTTTGGGCATATCTTTGGTTCCTTCTTTACCATAAATCAACCTTGGCCTTTGTGGAGGGTAAAGCCTCTGGGGTGAAGAGACAAAGGTTCACAGCCCAGTCACTAAATTCTGAACAACTGGCGTTTGATGATTTTCTGTGTGTTATTGTCTGTGGTTAGCTCCAGTCCCAGTTGATGTCTGTCCCACTGACCTGCAGACAGGTATTCTGGGATGGAATAGATTTCTGACATCAGACAGGGAAGGCAGAGAGTCCGCAGTGAAACATCAGAATACAGATTCTCTTGAGCCAACTCTCCCCCTATGTAGACACAGAAACAGAGAGAGGAAAATGGGAATGAAGGTGGAGGATGCTGAGGGCCTCTGAGGACAGGAGGCCCTGCCTGCTAGGGGCATCACTCTGGAAAAGGCTATGAAGGAATATGGTGGGGTAGAAAAAGTGAGGGTAAGGATCAGTGTGAAGGCTTAGGTGTGTGAAGAAAGGTATAAAGAAACATCTTTGTCTGGCTGGGATACCAACCTCCCCAGAGTGGGAATGAGGGGCCCTTAGTACAGAGGTGTGTGTGTGTGTGTGTGTGCATGCCCATGTTTGGAGCTCAGGTGAGAGAGATTCAGTATAGATATATATGTGTACATGTGTAGGACCACAACTCCAGATGGGCTTACTCTGGAACTTCCTGCAGGGAGAGCAGCTCAGGCCAGAACCATCCCTTCTTGGAGGAGCTCTAGATGAGTAGCAGGTGCTGACCATGGTATTGCCTTTGACTCTTAGTACCAGGAGCTCCAGATCACAGCGGGAAGACATGGAGACGATTTGAAGAATAGCAAGATGGAGATTGTTGAGCTCAATCGCACCATCCAGAGGTTGCAGGCAGAGATTGGCAACATCAAGAAGCAGGTAGGACAGGTGCTCAGGGCAGGCTGACCAGGCCCTCTGCCTTCTGTAATGCTCTGCCAGATCAGCTTCCCAAAACTCAACACTTATGAGGTTCTCCAATTGTCTCTGGCATAGATTGAACAGATGCACTCAACCATTTCGGATGCAGAGGAGAGGGGAGAGCGAGCCCTCCAGGATGCGAAGCAGAAGCTTCAGGACATGGATGAGGCCCTGCAGCAGTCCAAGGAGGAGCTGGCTCGGCTGCTGCGGGACTACCAGGCACTGTTGGGGGCCAAGCTGTCCCTGGATGTGGAGATTGCCACCTACCGCAAGCTGCTGGAGGGAGAGGAGAGCAGGTGGGTGTAGCAGTCATGTTTCTCAGCCTAAATCAGGATGTAGCCATGGAGTGTGTGCTGCCTGGATGGAGAGAAGATAATCTTCCCAGTTTTCTTGGGAAGATTGGTGGTCCTGTGTGAGCAGAAATATTAGATTTAGAAACAGAGGGTGGGTGAATTGGTAGGGTACAGGAAAAGTCATTGTGATCATTCTCCTGCCTCTAAGCAGTGTCCTTATATCCCAACCCACACCAATGCTGCCAGGTGGACACCCCCAATGCTAAAAGATTTCATGAAAATGCTGAATGATCCCTGGCCCAACTGTCTCTCTGGCCTCTACCCATGCACACAGTTCCCTGAGGCTTGGGACATCTCTGCTCCTATTATCTTCAGGTTGCCTTCACTGATGTCCTGATGCTTCCTGGGTCTGGCTAATGAGTGCATTTTGGTTTTACAGGATGTCAGGAGAGCTGCAGAGCCACGTGAGCATCTGTAAGTACCAGAGTCCAGGGATAGAGGCTGGTTGGTACTGGGGCAGAGAATGATTTTGGTAAGGTTGCCAGGTGACCAGCAGGGATTGGCATTGGGTATTTTTGCTTCTAGTCTAGTAGAAAGAACACCAAAGGAAGCTAGTGTCACTACAAAGCCTGGAAGAATTTGTTGCAATGGTTATGATTTTTTTTTTTTTTAGGTCTGCCTGTCTTAATTTTTGTGATACCTAAACTCAGCAGGGACTAGAATTCTTTAGGGTATATATTCAATAAGCAAGGAGAATAGCCCATAGCCACCTCCACTGCCAACTAGGGCGCGCCCTCCTCCTACTTAGAGGAGTGCTGACATCCTTGTGGTATGAAGAATGTTTTTTAAATGGGAATACTTTGGATGTCCAAAGTATCTATTTACAAGTCGGTGCCACCAAAGATCAGGACGTAGGAGGCCTCAGGTTGCAGGGGTAGGTGCAGCCAGGTCCCCTGCCAGGTCCTTCTGAACCAATTGCATCTCCTCAACAGCGGTGCAGAGTAGCCAGGTAACCACGAGCGGCGGCTACAGTGGCGGCGGTGGCTACAGTGGCGGCGGTGGCTACAGTGGCGGCGGTGGCTACAGTGGCTACAGTGGCGGCGGTGGCTACAGTGGCTACAGTGGCGGCGGCGGCAGCAGCTCCCGCGGAGGAGGCGGGGCAAGTTACGGAGGAGGGCGCGCCCTAGGTGGCAGTGGAGGTGGCTATGGGAGCGGCAGCGGCGGGAGCTATGGAGGAAGCAGCAAAAGCAGCAGCAAGTACGGCGGAGGCGGCGGCTCCTCGCGCGTGCAGATCATCCAAACCTCCACCAACACCTCCCGCAAGCGAATCGTGGAGTAGAAGCAAGGCGGAGCGTCTCACGACTCACGCAGAATGCGCCCCCTGGCTCTTCTGTCGCCTCTCCCCATGCCCTTCTTGACTTCCTCTCTCTTAGCTTTTCCTGATGGGTCTCAGCAGTTTTGCTAGTAAATTTGACTCTAGGTGGGGAAGCAGGGTGGATAAGCCCAAATAGCAGCTCCCTCTTTGGAGGGCACTGGCTTGTGGTCAAAGGCACAGTTACATTCTCACTCGAGATCCCCTCCTTCTGTCTCTGTTCCTTCCCCTGGGGACACTAAGGCACATAGTGATGGACAGAGAAAGAGCCCGCAGAGCTTCTGCAAGGGGGGTGATTGAGAGTGTCAGCTTCACCAACTGTCTCCATCCCAGGCTTCCTTTCCTGCACGTTGGCAGCTTATGAATGACAGTCCATCCCCCAGGTTGCTCGTGAAATGGCCCCTATGGGCAAGTAGCAGATTTCCAGGCTAGCTAGCTTGGTAAGGGGAAACTATGCCAGGGGTCAGTTCCTGCCTCTTTGTAACCTCAGACTTTAATGTTGATGGTTGATATACTGACTATATGAGATGCCTGCAGGTCATGCCTGTCCTGATTCTGAATCTCTGTGTTGAGAAGCATTATCCCCCTGGTTTACAGTCCCACGTGGGAGTATGTCAAACCTCATGTCCTTTTCTAAAGGGGGGACTGTTCTTAGCAGTGAATGGAGGTATGATGGACAGATGATCAAGTTCTGCTTCTGTCCTGCCTCCAGACAGCTCCATCTTTGGAAGACTGCCCCTTCCTGCACTCTGCTCCATTGTGGGCCTGTAGAGAGCTGCCCAATGGGTTGGGCATCTGCAGCCCGGTTCTGCTCCATCTAGGTGCCCAGGGCCTTAAGCCTGAGGAATGTGAGGATCTGACTTAGGAGGGTTCCAGTCCTGAGCCAGTCTGGAAGCTGTTTTTTTCCAAGGCGGTTTAATGGTCTTTTCCCTCTCAAGTTCCTTCTCACTTCTGTTCTCTTTGAGCACTTTGTGAGACTTGACTTTTACTTTAAGGTCTTATAAAAGATGTGCTGGAGGGGGCTGTCAGGGGATAGCGTCAGCCAGTGTGTGGACTTGAGAGGGGGAGTGTGGCTTTGCTTCTAGAATCTGGAGTCCCCTTCTCTTGCAAGTGGCCTGGAGTCTCCTTCACTGGCTTACTGAGTTCTGACACAATCTCCATGTCCATGATTCTGTCGGGGCCTCTGATGGGGCTCTGTGTGGGTCTCTTGGGAAGTGCCTGTGACTTCATCATTTCCTGGTTGAAAGGTGTACCTTGAAGGGCTTGGCATTTCCAGTCTTTCTACAATAAATTTTTCTGTGATCTCAAAATGTCATTTTGTCAGGAAATGTGTTATTTTTTTCTTTAATTTTTTTCTGGTCTTTGAAATTGTTCATTTTTGGGAAATTCAGATTTATTACTTTTATTATTTTTTATTATACAAGTAATACATAATCTTGAAGAGCCTTATAGCCATAATCTTACTAATCTTTAAAGTGGCCCATCATTCAAAAGCTAATTACAAGTTATTCAAAAGGCATTTATTAAGCTCCTACTGTGTGACAGGTAGTGGCCTAGGCACTGGAAATGCAATGTTGGATGAACATGTCTCTGAATCTTAAAGTGCCCACAACTCAGATGATCTATTATGGGGGAAAGGAAGGCTTTGATGGGGGAGAGGCCAGAGTGTGTGCCTCTATGGACCATCTACCCTGGGGGTAGAAGCAAGGCCTCCTGAGGACACAGGTGGACCCATCAGAAAGGAGTGGTGGGAACAGCAGTAGGTGCTAGTGCTGGGGAAGGGAGTTTTGGTTCCAACAGACTTCTGTAAGACAGCCCTGTAGAGATGGGAAGGAGAGTGGGGGTAGGTGTAGG
Source organism: Glaucomys volans (assembly GCA_020662805.1). Classification (NCBI taxonomy): domain Eukaryota; kingdom Metazoa; phylum Chordata; class Mammalia; order Rodentia; family Sciuridae; genus Glaucomys; species Glaucomys volans. Next base: position 109,368 of record JAJEJO010048266.1, on the reverse strand, counting down.
GGTCCAGTGTGCTCAGAGATGCGAAGATAAGAGAGAGTAAATATGTGTGAGCAAGAGGGACAGACAGCAGGATGGAAGAACCTGAGCTGGGAGGCAAGGGGCTAAGGTCCACTAAGTGAGTAGGGGTCAAGGACAGGGGCATTTTAGTTGATGCCTCTAGAGAAGCAAAGATGCGGAAATTTAAAAATGGATCAAGTTAAGCCATCACCTTATCCTATATGGCATTTCTGAGTCCAAGTAAAGGAGTCACGTAAGAGTTGTGACTTGTCTTCTTGTTCCCTGAAGGAATAAAGATGAAATTTGGATATGGGGTTCAAACACAACCATAACCCATATTGAAAAGACATTGCATTCCCAGGCACACCCGACAGTCACTCTGAGAAATTTCTTCCCATCTCACCTGTCTTGGCAGCAGGCCACTGGGGGAAGGTTGGGAAAAGGGCAGGTGGGCAGAGGGACTGCCCAAAGGGAAGAAGATGGGGGCAGACAGTGCAATGTCCTGTTTTTGAAGGGAAAAAGGAGCGCACAAGGACTAGGCAGGGAAGATGTGGACAGACAGCTGTGGATGTAAACACGACTGACAGTGTTCAGCTGACAGTGAGAACACATGAGTCAATAGGGCGTGGTGGCTGCTGGAGAGAGCCATGGGAACCAGGAAAGGAACAGCCAGGAAGAAGGCTTGTTTTGTAGTTGGACCTCTCAGGGGCTCTGAGTGCTGAGGACAGTGATAAATAGGAGCCTACTGGGGGCAGAGTGACCAGAACCATGGTTGTAATGAATCAGAAACCTGGCTACAGAGGGTGATGGGAGGGCCTGGAGAGTAGTCTGTGGGAGTAATGGAACAGTTAATTGCAAAGATTTACAAAGCTTCCATAGGAAAGGGGGGTTAGCCCCAGCTGATGACCCAGATGAACATGCGAGATCTATAGCAGATTTGGCTGTATGTCAGAAGCACCTTTCTATTGATCTTGAGATGGGCGAGGCCACTTGGAGAGTTATCAAGTTTCAAGCAGAGGCTGGCTAGCTGTCTAGCAGGAGGTTGAGGGAGGGAGTGGAACGTGGGTGGGGATGTGTATATGGAGAAATCCCACATCTTTGCCACCCTAAGAGTTCATGTGGTAGAGCCTGAGAAAAAGGGAATTCTACTTTCTATGTTTTATGGGAAGAGCAGGGTCCGATGCCACGGAAGGAGGAAGTCATGGAGAGGTTAAGGGCCTAGACAAGATCCTAAAATGAATTCAAGTTTTCTGGCACCACCAGGCCTATTTCAGGGTGTGGACTGATTATCCCTGGAATCACGCACATGTGTTTGATGCTCTAAAGGAATTCAGGTCAGCTCTGGGAAAAAGCACAAGGGAAAGGCCAGACCAGGGTCATCCTCCTATCCTTCTCCTGGGCAGGAATTGGGACTGTTCCAGAAAATATGACCTTGACTTTTCAGAAGACTTGACTATCTTAATCAGAGGACCCAAGGGAGGGATGGAAGGAACTATGTGCCCCAATCCTAGGAATGTTGGAACCTAGACACCACAGGGCAGAGGATTAATGGCCAGAGGGAAGAGGAGTCAGCCAAGAAAGGGACCAGGGTCTAGGTGAGAAGTCTGCTGATGTTCATGGAAAGAGCGAGTTACTCTAGGGACCTGAGAAATGGGGGCTAACACGAGAAGACACCAGAGGAGGTTTTCTGGTATAGACAGGGAGAGTCCCTCAAGAGCAAATGCTGCTCACCTGAAAGTCACCCCAAAGAAAACAAGAAATTCTATGAACCACACACAAAATGTGCCACATACATTATCTCATCTAGCTTTCAGTGTCTCTGGGAGAGGGCTGGGGAGACTACCTGGGGGACCATGGAGCACTCTATCCCTGCCCTGATCAGGTTTTCCCACAGGCAGACACCTATGGGAAAAGCAAAGCTGGACCATCCATTCATCAGATGGAGGCCAGCAGGAGGGAGCGACATTCCGGTGGTGAGATCCCAGGGGATGTCTGCCAACTGCGCCTCTTCCTAGGAGGCTGTGACAGGGCGGGTCACTCTGGAAATCTAAATTTAATTCCATCAGCTTCTCAGAGATTTTTATCTTAGGATGTTGCAAACAGGAAGAGCAACCATTGGCTCAATAGAATTCTAACTCCTTCTGACCTTGGACAAGATGTGTGTTTCTGGGCTGGGAAAGTTCTTGGTCTAAGGAAGAGTGTCTTGAGAATGCCGCCTTGCCCTCATTACTCTGCCCAGGATATATCTTCACAATAATGAACCTGGTGCTCTGATAGTCCTGCTTCAAGTCCACTGTAACTCTCACACTTTTGTTGGACTCGCTGCCCTGGTTTTATCAGCTTTCTGATCAGGTGGTCTTCGAGTTGATCAACACTCTGTTGCGGGGTTGGGCAGGGAACTCGGGGTACTGTGAGGTTCTCCAGCATGGAAAATCAGTTCCAAAGGCCCAGTTCCAAGCCTGGAAGGACTTCTGGGGGGCTCTGGATCTGCAGCTCAGCTTCCACGCCTGTCCCAGTGTGGTCAACCCTTGGGGCTGGTCCTCACCCTGCATGGCAGGCATTCTGCAGTGCAAGCAGGGTCTCCTGCATTTAACCTTAGCTTCCTTCAGCTTCTGGTGCATCTAGCATCACTTATACATGATGCCCCCCTCGCTTCCTGTAACAGGTTTATGGGATTGTGGGCCCCAAGACTTTCTCTTACAAGATGACCTCATTTTAAAAATTTAAACTTTCTTTTGTAGCCCTTTAACTGTTTCCAGTGAAACAGGGGCTTGTTCCAAAGTTTTCTTGATTCTGTCAGTTTCCAGGTCCTTCCAAAGGCAAGAGTGAGAAAGAATCCTTCCTCTTCTCTTTATCATCTACTCCATGCAGTTTTCTTGGAAGGTAGATAGAATCTCAGTTTTACAAAGGAGAAAACCTATGCTTGGAGCTGGTTGCTGATCTGCCTAGGGTCACACAGCTAGGGACATGCAGTCAGAATGGGACCCAGGTCTGACGGACCCCAGAGCACAGAGTACACACCATCCACTGCTTCTGTCTGCGGGAGCCCCTTTGGCTTCCTGCTGGTGGGCTGCTCTGCTCCCATACTGCTCCTCATGCGTGGCTCCTGGGGGCTGCCTTTGCTGTCTGTCTTCAGTAGGGCTGCCCCTCAACCCCTTGCACCTCTCTGTCCTGCATAAAAAGCCTCGGCCCCTCCTCTGCTGCCTGTCAGCTTTCAACATTTCACCCCGCCTCCCCATTGTCTGTGACTCCCCTGTACTCCTCCCAGGCTTCACCTTTCCCCACTCCCCTGAAATTTCCTTCTCCCACGTTCCTGGTGGAGTCCCGCAGGGCTGGGTGACTTGTCATTGCATGTCTCTCTTCAATTCTTTTCTCAGTCCCATCCCTCAAAAAGTTCTCAAAAACATCACCACGCCCACCCCTGCCTGTGCCCCATAGCGTACATGTGGCAACCTCTCAGCCATCGTTTCTTGGGTGTGTGTGAGTCCCTGGGCAGATGTGCTGGTACCCTTGCATGGCTGGGGAGTCCCTCAATAGCTGGGGACTCTGGGGGAGGCTGAGAGGGTACCCAAAGTTATGGAGGACTTAGTTTTGCTTCCAAAAGGCTTACAGAGGAATTGGGGGACACACACAGTCAACAAATGAAACACACACATGCAAATGAGTCAATCTGTATATCAATGTGTATTTGGATTGGCAATCACCGAGCTTTGGAAAAGAAACCAAGCAGGCCCACTGCTTAGTGCTAGTTAAGGAAAATCAAGGAGGAGAGATCTGGGTTTGTCTACCTACTGCCCTGTTAGCAGAGGAGAGGAATATGTTTGCCCTCAAGGACTAGTGGACTGAACACAGATTCGAATGCTCAGGAATTGAGATCTTTGGGTCCCCAGAGTTTGAAGGGGTTTGAAGCAAGTTGCCAGTGCAACTGGAAGGCCTGAAGGAGAAGAGTAAAAGCAAGTTGGAAAATGGAGAGGAAGAAAGAGGAAAAGGGAAGAAGAGCGCTCATCAGTCTGGGCAAAGCTTGGGGGAGAAAGGGTCATGGTGTGAGGCCAGGTGATAGGTGAGCAGGGAGAGACGTAGGTCTTGCAGGTGAGAAAGGCAGGTCAGCGGCAGGAAGCATGTGCTCTGGAGTTGGACATGTGTGGCTTGTCAGTTGTCTGCTGGGTGACCCTGGGAGCACATTTTGACCTTCGTGAACCTGAGTTGTCTTTTCTTTAAAATGGGGCTACTAATACCAGCTTGAGAACTTTTTGTTACCTTTTAAAGAAGTTAAAAAAATTATTTTAGTTGTAGATGGACACCATAGCTTCATTTTATTTATTTAGTTTTATGTGGTGCTGAGGATCGAATCCAGTGTCTCATGCTCTAAGGCAAGTGCTCTGCTACTGAGCTACAAACCAGCCCCCTTTTTGTGACATTTAAATGAGATGTGGCTGCTAACACATACTTGAACCTGTAGACATTAATTCCTCGTTCCTCTCTCATTTCATCTTCCTTTTGTAAATGCAGAGTATATAACAAGCCAGCAGTATGGGGGTGTAGTTCACACCTTTGTCCTCAACATGATACCTGCTCCCTCCGTGATACTAGGAATGAAACCCAGGGCCTTTCACATGCTAGACAAGTGCTATACCACTGAGATACAGTCCCAGCCCTTTTTTAAACTTCATTTTGTTTTGAGAAAGGGTTTTGCTCAGCTGCTGAGATAGTGGTTTGAACTTGTGATTCTCCTGCCTCAGCCTCCGGAGTGACTGGGAACACAGGAATGAGTCACTATGCCTAGCCCACATGTGATTTTTTTAATATCTCCACATGCCCACCACAATCCCAGGAACAACACAGAAAAAGATGAACTTGGTGAGCTCCAGCCATACAGTTCCAGCCCTGCTGGGTTGCCTTGCAAGTGAGCAGTGGAAAGAGAATAGGAGTTTGAATCAGAAATAGGAACAGCCCCGGGAATTGATTGTGACCTGGACTAATTTTGTTTACTTCTCTGGGCCTGCATTCTCAATTCTGTGCCAGGCAGGTTATGTGGTACATCCTTTGAGCCAGTGGATGGGAGTTTTCGGTGATTCTCTGCCCTCATTTATAGGAAACATTTCCACTTCTCTGCCTTTGTGCCTCTTCTCCAGTGTAGGAGAAAGTTCACTAGGGTCTAATCCTGGATGTGTCTTTTCTTAACTGTAGTGTCTAGAGTAAGTCACAATCTCTCTGGGCCCTAGTTTTCTGCTTTGTATAATGGGTTGGAAATAGCTTGACTGCCTTGTTCTCAGGATTCTTGTGGGATGGTGTTTGGGTATGAGCTTGGTGGGGTGAACTGTGCAAATGTAAACTGATGGTGATTTTTATGCTTCCTGCTCCTTCTAGTTCCTGCTTTTCTGCCTTTTCATGGTAGCTCCTAGAAGATGTTTGCAGCTCTGTAAATTGTCTACTGATTGGTTGGCCATTGATCAATGGTCAACCAATCCTTTTTCCCTGTGTCAGTTTCTTAGTTTGGAAGCATAGATCACTGCAAGGGTCTGCTTTTGGCTGGTGTGTGCACACACACAAACATGCATGCATACACACATGTACACTCCTCCAAAATGCTAGAAGGAATCGATTGTGCAGAATGATATGTCTCATAGGGAGTATGCTGAATTAAAACAATTTTGATTGCCTGTCAGAAAATGATTAGGCAACAGTGACTGCCATGCCAAGACCATCCCAGTCCCCATTGTTCCCAAGACCTGGATTACTCATTCCCTAAAGAGATGGTTGGTTTAGCAGCCTAAGGATGTTAGTGCTAGGAGAGAGTCTCTGACAACAGTGTCATGGAGATGGGAGGGAGAGAGGGAGCAGTGGAGAGGTGAGGGCACTTTTTGGAGGAAGGTGTGGGACAAACACCATGGGAAGGGAAGATGGACAGGTCAGAGGTGGGAAGGGGGTGCAGAAGGCTGACATAGCATCTTGGTTCAGAGCCACCGGTCAATGGAGACAGATGTTCTTCCCAGACTCCCCTTCTCCTGCAGATTTTGGATGCCTCAGTGGAGTCTTCCCATCCACATCTGTGATTTGCCACTGACAGAGTTGCTAGCAGCCAGCTGAAGTTAGAGCAGGCTTCTCCCCTCTGTCTTCCATTGCTTATATACAAGCATGGGGAGCATCCCTGGCTTCTAGGAAGTCTCCAAATGACAGTCTGTGTGGGGTTCTGGTCTTTCCAGATCTTGATGCCACTGCTCTCCACCAACATTGATCAAGTGCTGCTCTCCAGGAAGGGCCCTGGGGTTTCCTGGCCTGTTGCAATGCATGCTGGTTCCTCTTGCACCTGGACAAAACCTAAATCTCCCTGAACACCATCTCCAATCTCTCCTTCTCAGAGCGAAGTAAAGAAATATTTTGCAAGTGCTTGCATGTGCCAGGAGCCTTTTATCTCTCTTTACCGAAGAGATAAAATAGGCTTTCTGCCCTTAAGAACCCTCAGCAGTGGGTCGGCTTCCCATGCTATCTGCTTTAATGCAGCAGGGAGAACTTCAATTCAATTGCTGTGCTGTCGTCTAACACGTGGGTTAGGATCTTGCCCAGTACATATAGCTAGGCATCCTTGGTTCAAATCCTAGCTGTGTCACTTACCATCTGTGGAGATGTGGGGAGGCTTGTCAATCCTGTGCCTCAGGATCTTCATTTAAAAAATGGATAGAATAATAGTATTGTCTCAAAGTAATTGTGAAAATTGAGTTAATACATGTAAAATATGTAGAGAAGTGCCTGACACATGGTCAGTTTTTGCTTCCAGAAACAATGGAAACTTCTCAGAGCAGACTTTCTAGACATTATTGTCTTCCCTTCCAAATCTACATTCACTCTTTTTGATGATCCAGTGAATGGATGGCACTCTGGAGGATTCCACACCCTGCTGCCCTTTGCTTTACCAAATGGACCAAATATCTGCTCATTTCATGGCTCTGCGTGCTTTTTTTAAACTGACATCTGCAAGCCACCCATTCGTACCTATTTCTGTTGCTGGTGTCTCTGCCATGCCTCTGATGTCTGTCTCTTGACCTGATCTATCTTTGAAGAAAAGAAACGACTGAGGAACTTAGAAAAGGCTATCGTTCCCCTCTGGTTCTCCCACACCTCCTACCTACCCATCCTGTTTGATGACAGCATCTCTCCCTTTAAGCAATCAGTGCAGTGAGTTTGTAAAAGCTTACATTAAAAACTTCTCCTGTTTTAGTTATTAAATTCCTTACTCTGTGTCAGGGGATGCAACTTGGTGAGATTTGGGGTTTGGAGGGCAGATCTCAGAAATGGGCCAGAGAGGTCCTTCAGAGATCCAAGTATGGGGACTTGCACCTGCTTCTCAAGGTGACTGAGTGTGCTTGGTAGCTTATAAGAGCAAACTGAAAATGCAAACTTACATACCTTTAGACAGGGGTTATGAAATCCTTCTAAGAAACACCACGTAGCATATGTGGGGTCCTATATTCCCAAAGTCACAAATGCTTGAAGAGAGATCTCGTCTGATAAAATGATTACTACATGAGCCAATCTTGCCTGCACAGCAATTTTGAGAGCCCATCCTGGGAGCTAGGTGTGTAGTGTTTATTGTATTGTTGAGGCTCGTAAAAATCTTGTATGGCTGCAGGCAAGCCAAACCCTTCAGAGGTGCTGCATCTCCGCTGACTCTGGAGGACCAAGCCCAATTTCCTCCCTGTATATAAGGGGAAGTCTCTGGGCTTGGGGTAGAGGAGTGCTCAGCTCCTTCCTTCCTTTTTCTTTGCTCCTACCTTTCTCTTAGCCACCATGAGTCGACAGTGTAGCTCCAGGTCGGTGTGCCGGGGCGGAAGGGGCTTCAGCTCTGGCTCCGCTGGTATTGTCAGCTTCCATCGCAGGTCCACCAGCAGCTCTGTCCGCCGCAGTGGAGGAGGTGGCGGGAGAATT
>JAJEJO010048266.1:35453-101438 GCA_020662805.1 Glaucomys volans | reverse complement strand
CTTTGGAGGTGGTGGCTTTGGTGGTTTGGGCAGTGGAGGTGGTTTTGGTGGTGGTGGTTTTGGCAGTGGAGGTGGTTTTGGAGGTGGTGGATATGGGGGTGGCTTTGGGCCTGTCTGCCCCCCTGGTGGTATCCAGGAAGTCACCATCAACCAGAGCCTTCTGCAACCCCTCAATGTGGAGATTGACCCTGAGATCCAGAAAGTCAAGTCTCGAGAAAGGGAGCAGATCAAGACACTCAACAATCAATTTGCCTCCTTCATTGACAAGGTGAGTTCATCTGCTCAGTGCATTGGGAGAGCTGCTCCTGGATCATCTGAGGTTGGAGCAGCCAAGACACATGTGGGCTCAAACTCATGTTTCTGTGTTTGGATGACTGAAAGAATATTTTGTGGAATGGACTTCTAGGAGATATGTTAGAAGTAGACTCACAAATTATGTCAATGACATCTTTCTCCTGAACATTTACCTTAAGTATATTTTATTTAGTTCTTAAGCTGGATTGGGATCTGTTGAATGAAGATAATAGAAATGGGGTTTAGGGAACTTTCTAGGTCACAAATAAGAACAATGGAACTGTCTTCCTAGCCATAAAAAAGAACTGAGTGTGGACAGAGTGCCTTGTGATGTAGCAAAAAGAAAGGAGTGAGTCAGTGTAGAACATTTTTGGCTGTCAGAAGATAACTCCGCCCTCTGAGAATTTCATATTGGTACTGGATCAGTGGAGTATTTTTAAATTCTTGTATTTCCCATCATCAGTTCTGGAAAAACATGTAAACCATTCTCTACTTTTCTCCTTAACCATCAATGCTGTCAATTCAAGGGATCCCCAATAACTTTCAAATCTAATTTGGAATTTCCCCAGCATACTTTTGAGCTGTGTATATGCCCAGGTCAGGCAAACTAATTCTTATGGTTATCTACCTAAAAAAATTGGAAGTTAAATCTTTTAAATATCATGTATCTATTCCAAAGAATCATTGCAATAATTTTTATGTGCTTTGCTACTGGTATTGTATAGCTATTTTTTCCCAATGCTTCTCTGAGTTAACAATGAGTTGGGTTTTGTTATGAAGATGATGCTAAATTGATCATCTTCTTCTTGTGTCTCTGTTTATCATGGCCAGGAAATAGGATTGAAATTCTTTCCCGAATGAAGCACTGGCTTTGCTCAGTGGTTATGGGACCCCATTTCTGCACTAGGGATAATGGGTCTTGTGTGCTTAGGTGAGGTTCCTGGAGCAGCAGAACCAGGTGCTACAAACAAAATGGGAGCTGCTGCAGCAAGTGGACACCTCCACAAGAACCCACAATTTAGAGCCCTACTTCGAAACCTACATTTCCAACCTCAGAAGGAAAGTGGACCAGCTGAAGGGCGATCAGTCTCGGATGGACTCTGAACTGAAGAACATGCAAGATCTGGTGGAAGATTACCGGAACAAGTAAGGAAGACTGGCTGGGCACTTGGCGTTTTTCTACAAGAGTTCCAGAAAGTGACAAGCTGATAAAATAATGCAGATGTAGCTAATGTCTTTCCTTAGGTTAGAAGCAAATCAGTGTGGCATTTTCAGAAATTTTCATCTTCTCAGAAGGTGGAGATAGTTTAGTGGTTTTATTGCTCAGAAGAGAGGGGTGGCCAAGGTATCCTGACTTTCAATAGCAAGGTATTGACAGGCAAGGTCACTCTTAGTCTAGAATGTTGGACTTCAGGCCTCTCTCCCTCTGATCTCCTTATCACTTCTGCTTCCTTGTAGGTATGAGGATGAGATCAACAAGAGGACAAATGCAGAGAATGAATTTGTGACCATCAAGAAGGTGAGAAATTCCTGTGGGATGGAACACATCTCTGAAATAAATAATAGAAAAGGGTCTCCACTCATAAACAGTGAGAAGCCATGATGTAGAGAGCTAGGTAGTGGGTCTGCTGAATATCCGAAGGACAGTTGTTTTTTCACATAATGTGGACCTGTATTAATCTGGGTACTTAATTCCTCCATATTTCTCAGCACCTCAAGTGGTACTGGGGAGGTGAGTTCTTCACAAGTCAGGCAATCTCTCTTGAGAGTGATGTAAGAGGTGGAGCAATCCAGAAACTATGACCTCTCTGGGAGAAAGAGGTGTATGTTAGCCCCCAAGCTTCACTCCTGCCTGGCAAGCCCCCTCATGACTGGAGAGAGGGATTCATCCTGGAAAGAACATGGCTTCATGATGTCCTTTGTTCCTTTAGGATGTAGATGGTGCTTATATGACTAAGGTGGACCTTCAGGCCAAAGTTGATAACCTGCAGCAGGAAATCGATTTCCTCACAACACTCTACCAAGCAGTAAGTCCTCTGATTTCAACCAAGGCTACTCAATCAGAGAGAGAGAGCCTTTAAGCCAGAACCCACCATCTCCAAAAGAATAGAAATGCATCTTCCATCTCCTCTGCATAAGAGGTTTTTTGTTTCAGTGCTGTAAGAGTCACTGAACAATTATGTCCTGCAGGAGTTGTCTCAGATGCAGACTCACATCAGTGAAACCAATGTCATCCTGTCCATGGACAACAACCGCAGCCTGGACCTGGACAGCATCATTGCTGAGGTCAAAGCCCAGTATGAGGACATTGCCCAGAGGAGCAAGGCTGAGGCCGAGGCCCTGTACCAGACCAAGGTGAATGCCTGAATGCTTAACCAGTTTCCTTGCAATGTCTTGACTTCCTGTCCTATGCTCGCTCCTATTTTTGTGTGTGTAAGCATGCCTGGCTCTGCCCACATCTCACTGACACAATCCATCATTTTCAGTACGAAGAGCTGCAGATCACTGCTGGCAAACATGGCGACAGTGTGAAAAACTCAAAGATGGAGATTTCTGAGCTGAATCGGTTGATCCAGAGACTTAGATCTGAAATCGACAGTGTCAAGAAGCAGGTACTTGTTTCTTTCTTCTAGTGCTCAGGTGTGTGGAATGAGGGGGTACCTCAGGCTGGGGGGAAGTTTCCTAGCTCTGAGTCTGAAAATCCAGACAAACATGATCTCCAGTTCCTTTCGAAACTATGCTGGTTTCCAGAATTTAGCTGTTGTGCAGGATTTTCCAAGGGAAATTTGTGAAAATGACCTAGGAGAGGATGTGATGAGTGATCTAGCTTATGACCCAAAGTGAGACTTAGGAACTAAGGGGTGGGAGGAGAGTCAGTGAGAGGTTTCAGAGCAGTCATGGAGAAGAATGGCAGGTCTGTGAAGGCTGGAGGAGCCTTGACTCAGGGCCAAGGTCTTTCAAGGAAGTCAGCCTGGTGATTTGCTACCTAGTGATGACTTAATGTCCAGTGATTCTGTGGGACTCAGCTCACTGGGGTGAGGAGATGGATTTGCCTTGAGATAGCAAAAGTGGGGTCAGGTGCTATGAGCAGGCATAATGCAAGGGATTCTCTCTTTCTAGATCGCCCACCTGCATCAGTCCATCAGTGATGCTGAGCAGCGTGGTGAGAACGCCCTCAAAGATGCCCAAAACAAACTGAATGAGCTGGAGGATGCCCTTCAGCAGGCCAAGGAGGACCTGGCCCGACTGCTGCGTGACTACCAGGAGCTGATGAACACCAAGCTGGCCCTGGATATGGAGATTGCTACCTACAGGACTCTCCTGGAAGGAGAGGAAAGCAGGTGAGGAAGGGGCCCTGGCAGTTGATCACTTCCTATGGGTTTCCTTCCTTGTCAGCTGACAGTTGCTGAAGGTGCAGCCATTAGACTGTGGCCTGACCCGGCTGTGGGGAAGGAAGTCATGGGCAGGAGCAAGGACTTGGGTTCACTTTGGGAGCCAGAGTCCCTGACTTTTTCTTTTCTTTTCCTTTGTTATTCTTCCTTCCTTCCTCTTTTCTTTCTTTCTTTCCTTTTTTTGAGAGTATGACATTTCTATGTTTGTGATGGAGCAATTTATTCCTCTTTTGGGCTGGCTCAGATGTCATCTGACACAGCCCATACCTTCAGAGGTGGTCCTCATCAGCTGCAAGACTCTTGTCTACTTTAGGTTGGGATTTCTCCCTGTTTGTACTTATGCTTAGAAAAATGACAGAGGTTTGGGAGGCCAGTGGTGCTGGAGTAGGTTTCAGATCAGGTGGGTGGAGGGGCCTCAGCTGGGGAGAGGCTCTCAGATGGCCAAGAGTTTGATCACTTCTTGTGAGCTTCCTTCCTTGAGAGCTGACAGCTGCTTTTGAGGAAGACGAGGAAGGGCTTTGTGAAGCTGCAGTGTCCTGAGAGATTTGCTTATTTATTTTCTCCTACAGGATGTCTGGAGAGTGTGCCCCGAACGTGAGTGTGTGTAAGTACAAGTCGATTTCTCAGGGGCATGTGCAGGGTTTGCTGGGTTGGAAAGGGAGTGGGATTAGAGATAACCGAGTGTCCTTCTGCAGCTGTGAGCACCAGCCACACCAGCATCAGCGGAAGTAGTAGCCGAGGAGGTGGCGGCTATGGCTCCGGAGGTGGTGGCTATGGTTCTGGAGGCGGCAGCTATGGTTCTGGAGGTGGCGGTGGCGGTGGAAGCTACCGCTCCGGAGGAGGCGGCGGCGGAGGCGGCAGCTACTCTGGAGGCAGCAGTGGAGGCCACAGAGGTGGCTCAGGAGGGGGTGGTGGCAGCTCTGGTGGCCGGGGTTCTGGCGGTGGTAGCTCTGGAGGCAGCTACAGCTCCTCTGGAGGCCGGGGATCCAGCTCTGGGGGCGTCAAGAGCTCTGGTGGCAGTTCTAGTGTGAAGTTCGATTCCATCAGTTATTCCCGAGGGTCCAGATAAAGAGGTGCTCTCTGTTCCACTAGCTCTGCCCTCTCCATCACTACCAAGTGTGCTCAACAAGACCAAGTCCTATTGCCCAAGCCTTGTTGGAGAAAAGAGCTATGGTTAGCTACACCGTTTCATTCTATTTCTCCTGCTCTTTCTTTTCTGCTTTGCTCCCAAAAGAAGTTGTCAGATCAGTGACAATGTCAGTCCCCTGGCCAAAACCCTCTTTGTGCATTGCCTGAGAATAGCTGAGCAATTACCACTGCACACATGACATTTCAAAGAGTCTCGGTAATGCAGCCAGAGGAGGACTAATTAGACCCAGGTTCTTTACCATGCACAGAGCACATGCTCTGGACAGCTCCTTAATGTCCTGTCTCTTGCAGCAAACTCTGTGTTGCTTTGGTTTTGTATATAAGGTGTATGCAAGATGTTTGTCTTTTGTGGAGAGGTCTTCAACTCCCCATTTCCTTGTTTTGCTGCAATAAACTGCATTTGAAATTCTCCATCTGTCTCTATCTCCTTTGTTTATGCACTATCCCTGGAGGGATGTTTTGTGGGAGTGAAAGAAGACACTAGAGTCACATGGCATGTGTAAGAGTCAAAACACTTGAACATGAGCAAGACAGGAAGGTGGATCAGGCAACCATCACCTAGGGTGAAACCATAGAAAGCCAAGCTCTTTCCCAGAGGGTGGAAATGCTCTGGAGAAATGGAGAGTCTGGGGTGGCAGGTTTTATTGATCTGGGAAGGCCTTCTTAAGAAAGGGATAGGAGCAAACAGATTGGGAAGGAGGAGTTTGGTGTTGAGGAGAAGGGAGAGTATTGCATGGAAAAGTTATTGTTTAGGTGGCACAGCCAGTGATGAGATGGGGATGAATAAGCTGCTGCAACCAAAATACAGACTTTAGTTTGGGGTGCTCAAGAACCCAGAGTGGTAGTAGAGAGGTAGATGTGCAATTTCCCCTCTTTATCTGGCCCCCACCCAAAGCTCTGCTTAGTCTAAGAAGTGCTCTTGTCAACACACAGACCAAACTTGTGATGTAGTACAAAGGGATTGCAAAGTGGCCAGAAGCACAGATAGCTGAAGTCAGATATGCTTGAGTTTGAATCTTACTACCACCATTTACTATTTATATGAAAATGTGCAAGTTACAGATTCCTCGGCCCTTCATTTTCAGTCTCTCCAAAATGGGGTAAGAATGTCTCCCTTCTGGGGACTATTGTGGGATTGATAAGACCACTGAACATGTCTGAGGAGGAAGGAAGCACACAGAAAGTGCTGATTCTAGTGACAACAGTGGTAAAGGTGACAACGATGGCGGTCATCACACAGCTCATTGAACTCTAGACTCCAGGTAGCTTGATAGGTTCTTGTTCAAAGACACAAGTGAACATTCACTCCCCAATGGTTTCTAATGGCTCCAAGACTACGAAAAAGCCAGGGTTGGGTCTGTACTCAGTGGCAGAGAGCTTGCCTAACATGTGTGAGGCACTGGGTTCAATCCTTAGCACCACATAAAAATAAACAAATAAAATAAAGATATGGTATCCATCTACCAAAAAAAAAATTTTAAAAAGACTATGAAAAAGCCAGTCAAAGTCTCTGAGGATCAGTTTTCTTAGCTTTTAATTAGGAAAAGTTCCTGGCTCCAGGGTCAGTAAGGGCTGAGGGAAATGAGGAGGCTATAGATGGACAGGGTCAAATAAACACAACTTGTGCAAGTTCTAGGCTTCCTCCATGGTCACCCCTTTGGTAGGTCCCCTGCTTCTACCTGCTTTTGTTATATCCTGAGGAGCACAGATACCTTGATTGTTCTGTGACCAGCCAACTGCATGTCTTCCCTGAAGGCTTGTACCCAGTCTGGGTCTTAAACATTCCCTGGCATTGCTAAACTTGTTTAATTTGTTGCTTGCAAACACTGAGAAGTTAATCCTTTTGCTAAACACGTAGAAACTAGCCCCTGCCCTGAACCAAATTCTTTCAACTGTCATAGGCGACTTCATACCTTGACTTGCTCATTGCTGACATACCAAGGTAGAGAACCTTGTCTTGCTATTGACCATGAGGACTCTGCAGCCCTATGTTATGTAAATTCCACTAATAAATACTTTGAACTGATCACCCTAGTGTTTTAGTGCTTCTTCCTTTGGAATCCTAACTACCCTCATCTTGGCATGTTGGGGGCGCTACCTTTTGAAAATTTTCCTGCTGCTATTTTTGGGGTGACTCCAGCTGTGGACTGGAGTGAAAATCTACCTGATCTGATGTGAGAATTTGGAAAGCATTATGAAGTAGCAGAAAGAATAGGAACTTTGATTTAGAGAATCTGGGCTTAGTCCACTGTAATATTTAAAGGGCAGACATTTAGAAAATGAATTCACAGCTTGTAGGATGTGTGGATCCTTGGACAAGCTGCATGACCATTCTGAGCCTCAGCTGTCTCTCAGGTGAAATGGAGAGGAGAATATTTGCCTGTAGACATCAAGAGGATGAAATATATAGTATACAATGCTATGTGAATTGGGACTGTGTTATGTAGAATTAGCTCAACGGCATTAAAATAAGTGACAAAGAAGTATGAGAAGGTGGCTGGCTGTTCAGGGCCTTCAAGTTGGGGAGTACCTTCATGAGGTCACTGGCCCTGTGACAGCTATGTAGGGACATGAAATTGATTTTATTAGTGCATCCAAAGTTGACTGTGTTCTTGAGAACTGATTTATGCAAATCAAACATACTTGAGATGGGTGTGTCAACCAGAATGTCCAGGCTTATGAGGGAACTTATATTTTCGGTGACTGAAATACCAGGGCCACTCTGTCTTGTTATCAAGCTACCTGGGAAACTAAATTACTCACAAAACGTATCTTGGTGCTGGTGGATTTGAACAGTGGGAGTTCGGTGGCCTTGGGGGAGATGATTTACCCTCTTCATGAAACAGCTGACCTCTGGAGCCAATGCATTCAGAACCACTGTTCCTGGGACACTGTTTACACTCTGGCTCATGCTTTCTAGATTCTCTCTTGGGTTACAACTTAGTCACATTTCAGTATTGTGGATACTGCTGTCTGTGGACTTGAGTTTCCTTGGTAAGGTCAGACATGATCTAGAGACACAACTTATAGTGACACTTATCAAGTCTTGCAAAGTTGCAAGGATTAAATGAAAACCCTGTGTAAGTCAATGTAAAATAAAGAACTAAGGTGAGTGAGATCAAATGCCCCAATGCGTCAATATTAGAAAGACAATAAAGGAAAAATCTGGATTCAGTACTCCTCAAAAAACATTTCCCGCACAAATAATAGGTTCCCAGGTGTTTTGTCTACAACCCAGTTATGCCAGGGCAGTGGGGTAAGTGGCAGATAGGTCAAAGAATGTGCTCGGAGACCGCGTGGAGACCTGTTTATGGGGGAAAACTGCTTCAAGAAGAGTTCAGGAAGACAGGCTGACAGTGCCTCTGTCCCTCTGTCCCTTTTCTAAGTGATGTCCACTTCTCCCTGTAGTGTTGTGTCCAGTGTTGGCCACCTGGACACAGCAAGTGACACATACCTTTCCACAGTGCCCTCAGCTCTGTGCTTATTACCACTGAGAGAGGTTTTATGTGTGAGGCTGCGGATGCAGTGACACCATCGGCATCAGCTTGCTTAGTTAGCTTGTCTGATCAGCATCCCAAGAAGCATCCCAGCATACATGAGAGAAAGAAGATACTCTTTACAGATAGCACCAGCTTGTCCTAGTTCCCAGCGTGCATAAGAGAAAACCATTTTCCTTTAAGATGATATATATCAGATTTTCTGGCCCAGACTTGCTCTCATTGTTCGTGTGACTTGGCTAGGTTTTGGGGAAGAGAAAGCAGTCATTCAGGGACCCAGTGTTTGACTGTCCCCGTTTTCTTTAGTGACGATACACAGGGACTGAGCCAATATTGGGGACACTATGATGGATAAGCCCAGTTTCTCAGTCTCTGAGAGCTTAGAGACTTGGGGGGCTGGAGGGGGATTTGTGAGCATGTCATTGCCATGCCCATGACCCAGGCAACGAGAGAAACACACAGAAGGCACAGAGATGGTACTTACAGAAGTGCAGGCAATTCAAAGTGAGGTTTGGCAGGGGTTTAAAAGGAATAGGAATTTTTAAGGCAGATAAGGGTATTAAAGGCAGAAAAAGACATTCCAGGAAGAGGGAATAATGAGTAAAGACAAGAGTGAAACTGTGGCTGGGGTTGTGGCTCAGTGGTAGAGCACTTGCCTAGCATGGGTGAAGTACTGGGTTTGAGTCTCAGCACCACAAATAAATAAATGAATAAAGGTTCATCAACAACTAATACAAATATTAAAAAAGAGTGAAATTGCATGAAGCATGAAATTAATCACAAGAAGTTAGGTTGAAGAGATATCCAGATCCAGCCAAGAAGGGCCTCAGCATTCTATGGAGTCTGAACTCCAGTTTGTGGGTTTGAGGTTTTCAGATGAGGTTTTGGAACCTATTGGCTTATTACAACCTACTAGTCACCGGACCAGTGGAGAGAAAGGCTTTACCTGACTAAATGGAAAAGGAATTGGGTGGGTACCTGAGCATCCCTAAGAAATCTGCTGTTGACAGGAGGGCTGTTCACACATAGGCATTTCCCTCAGCCCCAAGTATTGTGTGGGGAAGAGCCGAAAAGGGATTTAATAGGGGAGTGACAAGTCAGATTGGTGTTTAGAAGGAACACTCAAGGCAGATTGGACAGGCCATTACTGGAGGCAGAAGACTTGTTAGGAGACTATTGCAAAGGTGAAGGTGAAGGACCATCCGGGCTGGCACTTGAGTACAAGTCCTCAGAGGTGGTTGAGTGGTGAGAGATGAGGATATGCATTTTAAGGAGAGGAGTCAGATCATCAGGATTTGGTGTTGGATTAGATACTAGTTGGAGTGGAGTTGTAGCAGGAAATGAGGGTACAAGCTTGTCAATAACGTAGGTGCTTTCAGCTCATACAACTTGGGGATTTTTACTTCATTAAGTCCCCCACCCCCAAGTTCTCTTGTCCCAGTTTTTTGTTTCCTGCTTCTGCTAACTGTGGTCACCTTGTTACAGCACTTGTCAGCCGCAGCAAGTCTCCATGGTTAAATGCCAGTAAGGAGAGCTGCTGTGAAACTACATTCCGTCAGCTCTTAGGCTGCTGAAGTTTCCATTTTGTTCTACCACAGGGTGAGGCAAAGGGAAGAGTCAGGGAAAGCTGCCATGTTCCTGGTTTGGGTAATAACAGAGAATATAGCAAGAAGACTTGTGGAAGAGATGGTGAGTTAGTTAGCAGGTGCCGTCTGCCCCATCCATGTAATGACTGGGGCTAGAGGTCTAAACTGGAGTCATCAGCATTGGGAAGGTAGAGTGAAGCGCCAGAGAACTTAGGAAGAAGAGGTAGAGGGAGCATTACAGAGAGACACCAGGAGATCCCCAGAAATAGATGTGGAAAGCTTGCTCAAATGGACAAAGCTTAAAGGACATGAGACCAGTCAAAATTCTTTGGGGGCTATCCAGCAAAGATATGCAAGTCCCCCAGGTCTAGTGAGACTTCCCCAGATCATAGACTCCAGTATTTCATCTTTAGGTGGGCCTAGTGTGGAGTCGATGCTTGGTAATTAATATTCAAAAGAGAAAAATCCTCAAGTACTATTGTGTAGTTAAAAATTCTATCACTCACCTCTGAGTTCCTTTTCTCTGTGTCAACTACTGACCTCAGTTTCTTAAATATTATTCCAAAGGTATCAATGCACACATAAGCAGAAAGGTACATGTATGTCTATTTTCCTTTCTCAGATGTCTTGCCATCCTGCAGATTAGGTTTCCTCCACCCCAAAGCAAATTGGGATTTGAATTGCATGCTCTACCTAAGACAAGCCTTTTGGAATCTGGCTGTGGTTTCTGCACATAGGACACAACTATACCCAATTCCTGCCTTTTGTCCTTATTTTAAGATACCTGCAGATATCTCTTCCATATGCTTCCTTCATAGTGATGTGACTGGAAGGACAGAGTCCCTCTTGTAAGCCCATTGACTGACTGAGCCATGGGATTTCTTCTGAACCATTTTTCTTCCATAAAGGACCAAAACATTGGTACTGTTGGTTCAGTGGCCAGTGCTCCATCCATAATGGCCAAAGTCATTTTCCATAATGATGTGGCTCTTACATAGCCACCTCTCTAACAGAGCTCTGAGATTCATCTAACTCTAGAGAAGAATGGACTTCTTGCCCTCCCCATCCTGACACATTAACTGCCTCTTCTCCAAAATCTCAGGTCTAAGACAACCATCTGATGTCCCTGGGAAACAGCAGATTGTGCACCTCTTCCTGGACATGTTGCCTGTTTCTAGTTTCTAGTTTAGCTCAATCTGCCATCCTGACTCCTTCCCATGGATCCTCACTGGCTCAGGGGTTGTTTCCTAGTTTGGTGGGACAAAGAATTCCAACAGATGACCTTGAACTAAGGCCTGTGGTATTCTTGGAATTTGGAGGACTAAAACTCTCTACAAAACTCTCCATTGAATGGGGACCTTCTGCTGGTCCCTTGGAGAGATTGTGAAGAAGTCACTCACGACTATCCAGTTCAATCCAAAACAATTGTGGAGACTTTAACAGGGAATTTATAAATATCACAAGACATTTCTTTTGCTGAAGAATATTATTTATTTAGGTAAGCAGTTGGGAAGGTATTCATTGCATTATTCCCTGTATTATAGCAAAAATTAAAGTAATAACTTTTCACTGTGAGGAAAAGCATAGATACTTTGTGATCACACATAATTTAAAAAAATTAGCACAATGTCCCATCTGCAATAAAAAGGAGATGCAAAAGGAGAAAATTGGCAATAACATCACTTTGTAGGATCTCAGGCAAGGGCTGCACCAGAGGACATATTGAAGCAGTGAGATGTCTGCACCTGTAGGTCGATTTGCCATGTGTCAACACGCTGCAGAAGCAGAGGCTACTGTAGGGTGTCTGTTGACAACTTAAACAGTCTGAGTAGCTTTGCCATTGATGACACAATTTTACAAAGAGGTGATAAACTCCTGTAAGCTTTCTGATGGAAAGAAATTGCAATCTTTCCTCTATCTGTATGGGAGGTCTACATACCTCAGCATCGCAGTGTATCCAAAAACCATGCAAAAACACTTTGTGTCTGCATGTGACATGGGCTGGATCCTGGGCTCAGCCATTACACAGGGTGGACATTCAAAAGCTGTGCAGGAAACCTAGAGCAATCTGGATCCTGATCACTAAATGGCAGTAACAAACCCCTTTGTTGATCACAGGGATGAGCAAAAAATGTATCTGTAGATTGCTAAAAGATTCCTACGGCAGCAAAGGTGGCATTGCTTCTTTAGGGCATTTTTGTGGCTAGAGACAATTTTTGGAACATTCTGGGAAGAACAAGAGGCACATATTTGCAACTCTACTTCTATCCCTGCCACTCTCTGCCCCTTTGTGTGGCTGGTGTGTGTGTATGTGTGTGTGTGTGTTGGGGTTAGGGTTGTAGAAAGGCCACATCTTGATTTGAACAAATATTGTGGAGAGAGTCCTGAACTGTGTAACTTTCTTCATTAGTTTCTACTTGCCATTAAAGCAACTTGTTCTCTTAAAAGAAAGAGGAGGATCATGAAGAGAACTCAGAGACCATTTTGCCTGCAGTCCAAAGAAAGAGAAATTGCTCAAGAGGAAAAGGGAGCCGTCACTGAGTTTGGGAAAGTGAGACAGCACATTGTCATGGAAACCAAAGGGAGCACTTCACATGAAGTCACCTGCAAGAGAATCTGTGTGAGCTGAAGATTTGTGGAGGACCGCCAGTTGAGTAGAGGCTAGATTTGGGCAGGTGGAAGATATGAAGTGCACACCAGAAGCCCCTTCCCTCCCAAAGAGGGCGAGACCAATGAGCCAGGACAGTTGGAAACACATACACCAGGTTCACAACTTTGCTTCCTGGAGTTGCAATTGGCTGGAACTGTGCTAAATGGAAGGGAGAGTAAAGATGCCCATGGGACATTTGGGAGGTGCCAGTAATTTTTAGTTTCTTGTTGAAAGATTGTATACCAAGATGTCCTGGGACGCTCTGTGTCACTGTGCTTGCTCCTCCCATATCTGCTGGAGGGGACCTGGCAGTACTGTCAATCCATCATCAGAAAAATGGCACAGTCTTAGTCAACTTGTGACCTTCCTGGGTTCATGCAGAGTAATTCCCACCCCTCCCAGGTGCCCACGCCCAGTTTCCAATCTGTCGATAGGCCCCGTTTGTCATGTCTAGGCAGTATGGAGTGTCCTCTGCTGGTACAGAGAAGCCTTTACACACAGCCATGGGACCTGTACTGGCCACCGCCAGGCAGCTGTTCCCAGGGATGGTGAGAGGGAAGATTACGTAGTTTGGATGTTTCAAAAAGAGGCTTTTTTTTTTTTTTTTCTTGATTCTGTTCAGTGGTGGTAAAGACATTAGGAAGCATCTTAGTCCTTCAGAGGATCTCTGATAGTGCGAGAAAGGCCCTATCCCTGGGTATTGAGCTCAGTCCTGCACAGTTTGGAAGCTTAAGTTGTCTACTGAAAAGCTTACGTGCTCAGAGGCCAGAACTGGTTCAGAGAGGGGACCTGAGAGAGGATCAAAGAAGAAAATGGAGGGTGTGTGTAGGGGGTGATAGTTGCTCTCACTGAAAATGAACCACATCTTTGTGGCATGGGAGAGGGTCAGGCTGCTTCTTGTTGAAATGACAAGGGTCAAGCTAAAGAACTTCCGCTGGGGCCCAGTTGTCTGCCAATGATTGGGACTGTCATGGGAAAGGATAAACTAACTTCCCATGTAGAGGATCCTTTCCCCAGGTGGGGGCGCTATGGAGATTCAGATCCTGACAGAGAACTTGGACCACTCCTACCCTTGAGGTCCCTTGGCTGCCTTCCTTCCCCTTTATCTTCCCAAATCCTCCAGATTCTCCTTCCTCTCTTTTCCTTTCCCAATATTGTCATATTCTGAGATTCAATTTCTAGAATATTTTGACCACTTATTTTAAATAGCGTAAATGTTTGGCCTTGGTTTGAGCTGATTTCATAAGGGTTTTGGGGAAGCACTTTAGAATTATTTATTTATTTGTATTAGTTATTTTTAGATATACATGATATTAGAGTGTATTTTGAAATATTATACATATAAGGAGTATAACTTAATCTAATTGGGATCCCATTCTTGTGGTTGAACATGATGTGGAGTTCTGCTGGTCATGTATTCATACGTGAACACAGGGAAGTTATGTCCAATTCATTCTCCTGTCTTTGGAGAAGCATTGTTGTTTGTTCTGTTAAAACATGCTGGAGTTCAGTCCTTGAGCATGGGTTGCTCATGTTTAGTTTAATTCTTCTTGAGTTCCTGTTATGCAGACAGTGGGGCCTCAAGAGTTGGCAGATGGGATCTATAAAGAAGGGGAGGCCAGCCTTGGGCCCCACGCTGGTCTTTGTAGCTTTAGAAACGCTAGAACCATCTCATGGAGATAAAGGGGAAGGGATGGAAAAGTGTCCAAATAAGTTGCTAGGATGTATTGTTCTACACTTTAAAAATTTGCACAATGAAGTAATACTATGAAAGAGAATTAAAATGAGTAGAAAATTCACCTCTAGTAAGAGCTGTTATACTTTCAAGTTCATTCTAGATTATCTTCCTATGTCGATATAGATTAATATAGCTGTAACTGGAAGGTAGGTACAATTATTAGCAGGTTTTTAAATACTAATCATTGACATTTTCTTCTAGGACCAGCTTAATGCCAGAACTTCTGTGAAGCCTATCCCAAGACAAGAAAGCATTCTTTTGTGTTCTTGACCCACTTTTACCTGCCTGTATCCAAGCATTTGTAAAGTAATATAATATAGTATAATATAATATAATATAATATAATATAATATATAATATAATTAGCAGTCTATATGTCTGTCAGTGCTTTGAGACATCCTAAATGGGTGGGTGGTTGGAGGGTACACCTTATTTATTTTTGATTCTTTCAAATGAAATATGTTAAAAATCCCTCAATGGGGTCCTTAATTTTGGGATCCTTGATCTGTTTCAGGTGCTGAAACTTGTCTTAGCAAAGCATATTCACTGACTGTACTTGTTTTTTTTTTACCACCTCAAGGACAGTGTTTCTAGTAGGGTGGGTGGGAGGGAAGAGGGTTGTGGGGTTGTGGGGCGAGGTGGTCCCTGGCAAACTGAGTTTATCTGACTATGAGAAGCAGTGTTGGTTGCCCAATCTGGGTAGAGAGCGTCCTTAGTATCCATCCCTGGGGAGACAAGTATCTATCAAGGTGAAGGGACAGGAACAAGTTGAGTCTAGGGCCAAATCCTTTATGAAAGAGCCCAGGGAACTAACACTTTCTAAAAGTGTGGGGTCACCATGGGGAGTGGGGGAAGTCTAGTTAGTTAGTACTTCACCAGTGGAGAATTTCACATAAGGCAAAAGTGGGTGCTCCTATGTGGGGGGAGGTTCTAGGAGAACTGGCCAGGGGACGCTGTGTTAATTCAGTTGGGATGGCTTAGCCTCTGGGGCTATTTCAAGGAATGCTGTGGGACTCTTGACCCTTGGAACAGTATCTTCTATTTCACTAAGGAGATGAGTAAAAGCCCATGGGAGTTCAACCTGGGTCATGGGTAGGTGCTGTCAGCAATGGCCCTGGGATGAGCACTCTGGGAGATGGAAGATTTGGTGCCTCCCCCTTTCTTCAAGTTCTGTCCTTCAAGGTTGCCCAATAGAGAAGAACTTCTGACCTTAGGTTGGAAAATCCTGTTTAGGATGCTCTCATCAAGACAGTTGTCTCTTTCCTGGTGCTGAAAAGATACAGATACTGAGACAGGTCTCCTGAAATGGTGTGGGACAGAGGTTGGGCCTGTTGGGGTGAGTTGGGTGGGAGCAGGTTGGAGGCAGGTGGCAGGGTCCTGTCAGAGAAGATGCACAGGACACCTCTCACAGGCATGTATTAGGACTGTTAGTTCCAATGGGTTTCTTGTGTGGGCCAGGCCTAGAGGAGGAGGTGGTGGTGATTGTTCTCCAAACACACCAAAATTACCCATCTTTATGCTGTTAGGTCTTTGCAAATGTGTCTCCTGATCTCAGAGTTCCTTTCGCCCTTTCCTGTGTGTAAACATTTATCCATCCCTGACAAGCCAGTTCACAAGCCTTCCCCCAGGAGGCCTTCTTTGACTCCAGTGCCACCTTTCCTTTTCAATTTCCTGGCTCCTGCTACCTGTGTCTGGTGGTGTGCTGGAAGAGGCTTATGTCATCTCATGAAGGACAATTGTGTGCCTGACTGTGTTCAGCAACATCACATCAATATCACAGCTTGACGTCAACTATGGTTGGTGGATTTCCACCATAGAACATGGCAAAAGCTACAAACAGGGACTTTCCCTCCCTGCAGAACCAGCACACAACTGCCTATCCCTATTGATGTACATTTGCTTGGCTCCTCTGCTAATGAGTCTACCTTATCTATGGGATAATGAGTTTCTGAGGGGCAGAGACTGTCTTCTTTATCCTTTCGTCCCAAGGACACAGAAGAGTATGTGTTTTGCTGCAGGTGATCAGCAAATTCTTGTTGTTCAGTGAATTGGATAGGCAGTAAATATTGGAGGAATCCAGAGGGAGGGATGAGATCAGAGTGAGTCAAGAGAGAGAGGAGAACATCTGATTGGGTCTTGGGGGTTGGATGATGGTCATGGGTGGAGGGGGCATAGTCAGGATCCCCAGAAATATTGTCAATTTCAGTGCAAGGCAATTCTCATCTTGGAAGAGGGTCCTGTGAGGCATTCTTCACTGGGGATGAAAGTTATCTGCCTGCACTAGTTTGAGGTCCTTATTTAACCTCAGTTATATGGAATATGGGGAGGGGTGTGTGGGGGCAGGTCCTTGGCTTAGTTTTCTAAATCCCAAATCCTACATATTCCACATTTCTACTCTGTATGAAATGGAGCAGTGGGTTGGTCCTTTTCATTATTGTTCTTAAGTTTCTTCTGCTGTCAGCATAGTTTATTTCCTTTTATCTTACATGCAGTGAAGCTGGAAGAACATTCTAGGCAAGTGGAAAACATAATTTATACCTGAGTGTCCCTGAAAGGAGAACGAGATAAGCCTGTAGTTGGGATCGCCCACTGTCAGCAGGCACCATGTATCATTCAGGTGTCTTCCTCCCCACTGTGTGACTGTTGGGGTGCACTTGTGATGAGAGAAAGCCTCTGGGTGCCAGGAGGCGTGCCTGGTTTTAGCTGCCTTCTCCTCTTTTGTCCTCTTTCTTGGTTTGACAATGGAGAAACAAAGTTTCCATGGTGAGGACATCAGGCTTCCAGGCAAGGTGGTGTGACAGGAACCTCATGCCACCTCACTGGCACCTGTGGCTTGCTACGTGGCACTTTGGGGAGGTGCCCACCTGGTAGGACTAGGGAGATGCAGCCCATCTCATAGCAGGACAGGCACCAGCCTGTGGCTATTGAGGGTCTGAGGAAGCAGGGGTAGGATGATCTTGACCTTCACCCAGTCTACTAGCCCCTTTTATGTCCATCAACAGGAGTGTGAATAGGAAGGTGTGGTTGGTCCAGTGCCCTGACAGCCCTGAGGGAAGTGAAGCAATGAAAGATTTAGAAGCTTGTAAAGGACACAATTCCTATTTGCTTCCCATTTTCCATCATTATGGGTAATTGAGTGTTGACTGCAGTGTTTATTGAGCCCCTGCCTCTGGTCTACCTGAGGCTTTTGCTGGCTGTGAAATTCAGTGCTTTCAAGGCTGCGGGGTGTGGGGGGGAGCTGCTGTGCTGGGCTCCTGCTCTGTCACCCTTCAATTATGCAACCCTGACAAGACACTGCACTCAGTTTCGTCATCTTCAAAATGAAGACATCAGCCAGGGTGGTCTCCGACATGCTTCCGAGCTGTCAGTACAGATGCCAGAATAGGGTGGAGTGCCTGTCAAGGGGCCGAACACTCTCACTCAATCTCTGCCCTGGGAGCAGGGAGTTAGGCAGGAGAGGCTGGAGAGGCCACAGTGGGGCTCCCAAGAGGAGGTAGAGTATGAAGCACTGGTGGAAGCCCCAGGTCTGTGGCCCCACTCATGGTGGCCTGCAGCCTGGCAGAGGCTCACTTGGCTCATGTGTGAAAGGGGCATCATAATATATACCCTAATTATTTCAGAAGGAGGTTGTCAAAGCCAAATGACACAAGCGAGGGTGACTTGCAGAGGTCGTGAAGGTAGCTGTCCCTACCACTGCTGCTTCTCCTTGAGAGGGTGCCAAGTTTAGGGGTGAAGCCAATGAGCAGAGGCACTGCTGGGGTACCTGGGAAGGGCTGCATCCTTAGGGATCAATGTGGAGTCCTGTTCTTCATTCTTGTGGGTCTTAAAACATTCAAGAGTTCTCCTTTTAAGATGGAAATGCTAGTATTCTGATTTGGTCTTCACACATTATGTATATGTATTAAATTCTCACAGGGTACCCCACAAATATGTATCATTAAATTTTGGGGGGAAAAAAAGAGTTCTTTAAAAAGAAACACCCTATCATGGGGGGAGGGCTCATATGCTTAACCCATTGCCAACAGCACTGTGATGTTGGCTAACATCTCAGCAGGGAGCAACTGAGGTCCAGCTGGGACCAAGGCTGGGGAGGGGTCAGGTGCTCCAGGGAGTAAGGAGCCCTGGGAAGGGGGCTCAGATGCCACAGGTAAGGGTGCATGGTCAGGTGGCAAGATGTAGTCCAGAAGATTATGTTGTTTTATTTTATTATCACACAAGTTGGAAGTTCCAGACACTTCCTACAGCTTCCCTGGACCATGGGAAAAGAGAAATGCTGTGGTGTGCTGGAATTGGGCTGAGTGCGACAGGCATTATTGATCTCATGGCGACTCCCGGCAATACTACTTCCTCCCCTTCACAGTGGGGAAATGGAGGCCACAAAGGGGTTGGCGACCCTTCCACAGTCATGAAGTTTGAGTACTGAGACTAAAGTTCAATCTAGATTGGTTGGGCAAATCCATGTCCTTAACTAGTACCCATCCTGGCTTTTGTTTATTACAAGGTGTCAGGTAAGGGCAAATGATCATTATAAACTTTCTCTCCTAATGGAGAGTCCCTTGGAATTTTTTCCTTCTGGATACTACAGTCATTTTTTATACTGGGACACAGGGCAAGGAGACAAGCCAAGGGACAGAAAGAGGCCCCAACAGTCCAGGATTGGAAAGCCTAGGTTTCTACCTCCCAGTTCAGAGTAGGGCAGCTGTGCCTTGGACCTGCCTCAGAAGCTTCCCCCTCAGCTCCTTTTCCTTCCAGCATCTCCTCAAGGATGAGGAGGAGTCACACCCTTTCAGTTCTTTGAGGAGCCCCTGGTCTGCCTGGTGGGGAGGCTGTTCCTCTCTAATGCCAGGTGAGGGCCCCTTCTACTGCTGAAATACCTGTGAAGAAACCAACCCGCAGCCTCCAGCCTGCTCACCAGGGCTCACCTGCATCCTGCCCCTCCACTGCCTGGCAGGCCTCCTTCCTCTGGCTCTCAGGAGACCCTGGGGAAGACTGTTTTACAGCAAAGTCAAAGTCAGCAGCCAGTCTGACTGGGAAGTTCAAGGGGGCCAGGACTCCAACCACCTGTGCTGTGGGGCCAGATGCTGGCTGAGGTGCAGAATCCTCTGCAGGAGCAGGGGATAGAGAGATGCAGAGTAACCCTGGGATGTGGCTGGGCTTGGTCTCCTGGCTGCTAATCCGGGGAAGAAGGAAAGGGAGGTGGAGAATCCAGGAGGAGGGTGCCTGGTGAGTAAGAGATCAAATCCTGAGGGTGTGGAGCTGGGAAAACGCTGTGCAGAAGCGAGGACTTCTTTCAACAGCCTTAGTGGTTAGCCGCAGACGGGCTGCTCACTCCCTGCTGCTTTACCAGGCTCCCCTCTCCTCCTGCCAGGTGGATTTATTCACCTCAGAATCTTCCTCTGGATGGCCCCCAACCCCCCAGGAGACCAAGCTCTGTGTCTCCCAGTCTTCCTCTCCCAGGGAGGCTGGGGACCTGTGGCATGGTGGCAGCCCCTTGCCTTACTCCTCACTTTCCACTGCACCTGGAGCAGGGCTCCTGCGTGGGGGCAGGATAGTGCCTCTCCTGCTAACTCCTCTTGTTCAGGCCGTACCCAGGGCTGCTGCCTGTGATTGTGCCCCTATCCACAAAGATGGCAGGATGAAGTCTTCTAAAAGTCACCCCTAATAAGGACTGTGGTCATTCCCTGCTGGCTCCAGCATGGACACACCAAAGAGGAGGCAAGCTGTGTTCCCTCTGAACACAGGAGGAGGGGAGGGAGAACAAGACTCCCTGTCCTTCTAGTTGGGACATATTGACTCCTGGGACATGGAGGAGTGAAAGCACCACCCTTTTCCTCATACTGACCTGATACTCTGTCACATTCCTCCTCTCCCTGCGCTGTTGCCCCTCTCCTGCACCCACAGCAGCTACGCCCTCCTCTGCACTAGCTGGCCTACTGTCTCTGCCCTCTGGGGTGTGAGCAGAAACCCAGAGCATCCTGACGCTGCAGAGCCCTGTCCACACGTGCAGCACCCTGGTGTGCTCTTGGGGAGCAGTGGCCTAGGACAGACAGCCAGTCAGCACACTGGTTGGGCAATGCCATGTGCCAAAGCCAGTACTGGGAGCCAGAGCCTGGGGCGGGTGGCGTGAAGTACAAGGAAGTGAGATTGATTTAGGACAGTGGCATCTAGACATATGTGGGTCACAGGGCCCTTCAAGAGTCTGAAAAAGCTTTATTTCTTCTCCTTAGGGAAACTGTACACCTTGGGGAAGCATCTGGTTACAGTGACTGCCCAGAATCTAGCTGTGGATACTGAAGAGTTCATCCGGGGAGTTTTTGATCTGAGATCTGTATAAGCATAGCTCAACCTCTTGGGAACTTGGTATAAGATAAAGAAGGGGAAACGAAGGCCTGGGGGTAATAGAACAAGGAGCATGGGTTAAGGGGAAAGGGTTTATCAGCAAAAGCAGATGCTGGGGATACCTGTGATGAATTTGGTAAGGTGTGTCCTGGGCACAAGCCTAGTATAATGACCGAGTATCCTTCCATGTCTCATTTCCCCCTCTGTGATAAATCTCCTCTCACGGGGTTGTTAGCAGATTGAAAATGAGACCAGAAATGAAAAACAAGCACACACCTACTAAAGAATGAAGGGCTGTGCAACCAAGAGGAATTAAAGGGCCTACTAAGAAGGTCAAAGAAAGGTGCTCCTGGTCCCTCCAGCGGGTGGTACCCCTGAGACACAGCCTTTGCCTCCTGAGTATGGGTGGGGTCCCCAGGAGATCTGCTGGTGGAACCTGACCGTCTTTCAATGGATGGCAGAATCTGTGCTTGGTTAGCATCTGCATAGGACAGGGCAATGGAAATTTTGGCAGTGATCTGGCTTCATGGATTTGCCTAGACAAGCCTGCCATAACATCTCCATCACAAAATCCTGACATTATCATTTCTTTCTTTCTTACCAGTGAAAGGCATGGAGTTAAACCTCCTACCAAGAGTGGTACAGACACCATCCTGGCCTTCCAAGGTATGGACAGTGCGCTAGCTCCATACATCAGGGGTCTCCAGAGGTCAGGCCCTGACCAGGGAGTATGCCTGTCTGGGGTCTGTCCTGCAAGATGGGGGTGGGGGGGCAGGAGGTCTCTGCACTCTGTGTTGTGGTGCCAGGCACCCGAGGGAGACCAACTGTGATGTGGGGAAGGTGGGTTGGCACCCTACCCCTGCACTAATCTTCTTTAGAAAGCTTGGTGATGTTTATGCCCGTGGGTCTTGCTTGGTGCGGGAGAGACACAGGGCTGAAGCATGCAAGCCCCGCTGAGACAATGCCAGAAAGAGCACAGGCAGCGCTGTGCAAAGGTGGGGGAACTGGGGAGGTACCACCCTGAAGACTTCAATCCCCTGAGCTTTCCTCAGAACTTTCCTGAGTGGCCGTGAGAGCCCTAGAAAAGGAGGTGAAGTCGCAACCTCTGGTGCCAAGGATAGAGAAGGGATCAGAGGAGAAGGGGCAGAGCTGGATCCGAGCAGCTCTGCTCAGATTTGGAGGCAGTGAAATGATTTTTCAAAGACACAACTATTCTTTTTTTTAGATATTTTTTAGATGTTGATAGACTTTTATTTTATTCATTTATTTACATGTGGTGATGAGGATCGAACCCAGGGCCTCACACATGCTAGGCAAGCGCTCTACCACTGAGCCACAACTTCAGTGCCCAAGACACAACTGTTTATTCACTGTTTTATTTCTAGGCATCTTTGGGGAAGCAGAGATGAAGCCTGAGCAGCGCTGTGCAAATTGGGGGATCAAGATGCAATGAATCTGCCCACCCTGCAGGTGGTTCTCAGTCCCACCTGATGGCAAACTCCCCTAGTCAGCAGACAGCACCTGGCTGCCTTCCCCTTCCTGTCTGGCTTGTCTCTGCCTCTACTCCTGCTGCTGTGTCCCTGAGTGAGGAGACGGGTGGAAGCAGGGTCGGGTCTGCATGTTTTGTGTCTGGGCTCTCCCAGAGCTGCCTCAGTTCTCAGGGCTTGGCTATGAATGGCCTTGAATTACATCTGAACCTTAGGGAAGCTTTTGGATTTGTAGTCCAGCCTCCCCATGTCACAGAGGTGAAAACCAAGGCCTGGAAAGACTGAGGGCTAGTCCCAGAGTGGTCAGGAGTCAGGAGGTCACAGAGCTGAAAGCCTTCTGCCTCTTCTTCAGATGGTCCCCCTCTCCTGATGGATTCCAGGTCCTTCAGCCTAGAGGGGAGGAAAGAGAGGCCCAGTAAGGGAGGTGACAAGTCAAGAGGACACGGCTGGTTTCTGGCAGGAAGACTTGACATGTATTCCTAAACACACTCTTCCCAGTTAATCACAAATCTCATAAAATGACAGTGAAGTGGAAACGACTGTGTTTCTCTGAATACCTGATGGCTATGAAGTGTGCGTACGGGTCATAAAAATATAATTCATGTCATAAATTTAATAATCCAGATAAATGACTGTATTAGCTCTATTAAACACTAACTGCCCAATTAGCAGCAATTTCATTTGCTCATCTAAGACTTAAAAGGCTTTTAAAGAAGAGTTTGGAAGAACCACAGTTTTTGATGTAGAAAATGAAAAGGCTGTCTAGAGAATATTGAGCAGTTGTCTTTTTTTTTTTTTTCCCCCTTGAGTAAGCATGCCATCATCTAGAATCAAGCCTGTGGCCATTCCTTCCAAAATGAGGCCTGCAGTTCCGAAAGTGGTTCTCAGAACTTTGTTGCTAGATTGAAGATAAGGACTAATTTGAATTTGAATTTTGTCTTTCAAAATTAAAATTGTTTTAATGCTTATTTGGTCTCATTTTGTGGGGTAGGAGGTGTTTCTCTACCAGGCTCTTCCTACAATTGTCCCCTTGGGACTCAACACAGAAAGTGTTGAAAGGTGCTGAAAGGAGTGTAAAAGAGTACATGGGGAGAGCAGTCTGAGTCCTGGGAGGGTGTGAGGAGACAGGGAGGGCGGGAAGGCAAGGGCTGCCTGTGTTCCATGGAGATCTCTGGATGAGCTTGGCAAAGGGTATTGTTGAAAAAATAGCAGATGTCTGGGAAGAGGCACCAAAAGTGAATTTTGGCTGTCCATGGCAGCAGTGCAAAGTGGAATTAGTGAGAGGGCTTCCCAAGATGGACAGGTTGGACAAAAAGAGGGCAGCATTCAGTCTGGGGAGGAACTTGGACTGTGAGGGGATATGATATGCAAGGGGTTTTGATAACCTCTTATTCTCAAATGTTGACCAGGATGAGGTGTAGGATCTGACAACCCTCTGGTCCGTCCAGGTTTGCATGACTCCATAGGTAATGGACAAAGGTCAATACTGGCAATGGTCTGAGAGGAGAACTGGGTTCTGGGAAACAGTTTTGCTGGAACAACAAGAGCTGTCCATGGAAGACACTTTTGCACTTCTCTCTGCTTGAGTGAAGACATGGGAACACTCACACACTAATGCCACACTCCTGGCAGTAAATTGTAGGAAGCCCATCACATGAAACTGATTTAATTCAGCCACAGATGTGTCCCCCTGAGAACAAAGCTATAATGGTAGCTTGCCATTTTCCGGGTCAGATATTTTGGGGCTCAGTTAGAAAATTAGAACTTCATGTGACAAGCAGGGTCACAGCAACAGGAAAGGAGCTGACATTCGTTGAGTACCTACTATGAGTCAAGCACCGTTCTGGGGTCTGCCTTCATTGACCTACTTATTATTGCCCCCTGGATTGCTTCCTTCGTTCAACCAGCATGTGTTGAATACCTGCTGGGCACAGAGCAGCGTCCCTGCCCTGATTGCTTCTGTTTCTGGGGTCTGCGCTGTCTCTGAGCAGTGGGCACACCCTGCTCTCTTGAGGAGCCTGGCATGGGTGTCCTGGAATCTTCTCATTCCAGGACATGTTCTGCACCGCGGGGGTGTTCAGCACCTTATGCTGCAGTGGAACTGGCTGCCTGCCAGCCTGGCTTCTCAGTTACAACCAGTCTGGCTGGGCCCCTAAAACTCAACCACAACAGGTTTCACTGGGAGAAGAGAGGCCAAAAGAAAACCAAACAAAAACACCAAAAAGGACATGTTGGGTAAGAAAGGAGGGGACCTAGGGGCTGAGATGCAGAACTGGGTCAGGGGCTGGGACCTTCAACTGAGTAAGCAGTTTTAAAATAATTGTTTACAAAGAAATGCCCTGGAGGGAGATATTGAGCAAGTGACTCCTATTGGGAGCCTGTCAGCCTCAGGTTCCACCTTCCCTTAGAGCCACTGGAGCTGCGGAGCTCTTTGGAGCAGCAGCTTGGTGCTCTGAGGGAATGCACTGGCAGTCCTGGGTGATGCAGAGAGCAGTGAACACTTGGACAGTTCGTTTCCAGTTCTCTGTTGTCTGAATCTCATTCTTGACATGATTGGACGCTATGGATTTTGGCCCCTTGAGCAGCCTTAACCCAGCGGCAGGGACTGGAGGGGGAGGGTTTTGGGCTTGTTTCTTTTGTTTTTGCTTCTTAAACCCACATACTTGGTTTCCATTTGGAGATAGCTTTTTCACTCTTTTCAGCTGATGGGTTGAATCTTTGGGACTGAGAGAGGAACCTCGGGGGGCTTGGGGAGGAAACCCTGATAGGGGATGGGACAGAAACCTGAGAGCTTTCCTGGTGGGATCTTTAGGGAACAGGTACATGAGAGGCTGTGAACTCAGCATTGCTAACGTCCCACTTGCACCTCAGGGTGATCCTGATGTAGGAATGGCTTTTTGATGCTAGGCTTGTTGCCTGAGTGCTTACTCTGTGCGGAGGGGATGGGGTTTCAGGTAAAGATTAATATGACCCATACTGTCCTGTGGAAGTCCAGGAACATGGCTCATTGCCATACGAAGAGGACTGTGATGATGAGGCCATAGGGGAGGTAGACACACTGCTAAGAAAGTGGAAGGGGGAGGTATTTATTCCTTCCCAGAGAATCTGGTGTCAGCATCCACACACAGATGAGAGTTTAATTTATTTTCCATCTACTATACAGTTAGCTCCCCCTTGGCTTAACAGAGACACTCACGTTTTAGCCCCTCTGACCAATGTTTGTGCTTTTGAAAGCCTGTAAGGAAAAACATTTAGGATCTTGGGCTTGCTGGCTATTCATTGAAAAAGGAAGTGGGGAGCAGGATTTTGTAGAATTTCTGTCCTGTTCTCAGTGACAGCAAAGTTTACAACCCTTTACACCAGCAAGTCGCTGTCCTTGTGAGATAGTGGGGATCCAGGATAAATGTTCCCATTTATAGATGAAGAAATTGAGGACCACAGTGGAAGTGAGTTACAAAATCACAGCCAGACCAAGAATCTTAACTTTTTAACATTTTACTCCTTGAAAGAATGCAAAGCATGTTCTTCTAGAAAAGCATATTAAGACTATGTGAAAGGAGAATTTTTTTTAATTTTGGAAATAAAATGTTACATAATATCCAAGTTGCATGAATTCTACCCTCCAAATTTTGAGAGAGGAAAAGGATGCTCCTTCAACTTGACTTTCACAAATTACTGAATGGGTCTAGAAAGGGAGATGCTTGGTGAAGAAGATGGGAAAGAAGAGTTCAAATGCAGAATTAAAATGCAGTAAAAATCCTAATTAGACTAAGTTATATTTCACGTATGTATGATAGGTCAAAATATACTCTACTGTCATGTATATCTAAAAGCAAATAAAGACATTAAAAAAATAAAATGCAGTGCCTGGCACAAGCTTAGGGCAGGGCGGATGCTCACTAAATTAAGACCCCCCTGATGCTGGCATGACCTTGGTATAGTCATCATGAAGTAATGGACAATTAGGGCGTTGTTCAGATATCCATAGATAATGACACATTTGGCTTTGGATTGAGATTCTCTCCAAAGCTTTAGCTTTATGGTTTATTTGCATGATTATAATTATATAAGCCAGTGGAAAAAAAAATCAAGGAAACACATGGATTTGCTTTCTTCAGCATTCTTTTACTACAAATCACATATCTTGACTAGTCCCCTGTTCTTTATCCCCATCCCCACCCCTACCATCTTGTTATGACACAGGTTTGGAAAGTTGTTGGGGGAGAGCTGGAAGGAAAATAAAACTTATCAAGTTTTGGCTATTAACTAGCAACTATGTTCTGCATACATGTACATTGTTTTGGTCTCTTCCTTCTTCACTCTGAAGATGAGGAAACTGAGACTTAAAGAAGACTATGAATTATCCAACGTCATTTTTCTAAAATACAATGAAACTGGATTTAAGCTAAAGCATCATATTTTTTACATGATTTTATCCTGACTTTGTGCCAGGATCTGAACATCTGGAATTAATGATGCCTATATGGCAGTGCATGGTCATACCCACTGGAAGAGAGAATAACATGGCAAGATTGAAAAGAAAAGGAAATATCTTTGCCTTGCTCAAAACCTAACATGTACATGGTGTGTCATGGTTTTCAAAATATTTCATGTGAATTTTCCATTTTATAGACAAGAAGACCGCCTCAGAGTTTAATTCAAGCCAATAAATGGCAAAACTGGGGCTCAAACTTTTGACTTTCAGTTCAATTCTGTTACTCCAAAGTGTCTCTCCCATATACTTAACTGCATGGACAGAGGAGAGACTGTAGCTGAGTTTGGGTGTGAATACTCTGTACTTTTGGTGACTGGCTAGACTGGATGGGTCTTCTGATGTTCATCCATCTCTGGATGTCAGAGAAGAGCGTACCTTCCTAATTGCTTCATAGAACCACCAGGCAACACATGATTACTGAACCACTGAGTCAATCTGCACTTGGATCTTGAAGTTATGTAAAGCCTTGATTGCAACCTGTCATCAAATTCCCCCAGGAGCACAGACCCAGAATCAGGGAGCCTTATATGCCCCGCATCCTCTGGATTTTTGGGTAGAAAGTGATGGAGTTGATGGTTATAAAAACTTCTAGTTTCAGGATAGGAAGTGCACCTCTGCCCTGCGCCTGGTTATTGCATATTTCTGGTGTGGCAAGGGAAGGAAAGAGCCAAGATATTTTGACAAATGACAACTCTTTTGCACCATCCCAGGATGCCCATTTCCCCACATCATGAACTTTCTCCACAGAGTCTCCCCAACTCTTGTTTCAACTTTTCCTGTGTGAAGGGAGAGGACAAGCCACAAGGCTGAGGGGCTGGCTTTGTCTCTAAACCTGTCCTCTCTCACATTGCTGACCTGTGCTGGTGAGCCTGCACAGGCCTGGGTGGTAGCCAGCCTCCCTAGGGTTGATCCAGAACAGGGAGCAGCATTCTGCAGAAGGTCTTTTTTTTTTTTGTTTTTTTTTCAGGTTGGGAAACCCAAATCCTAATCTCCTCTTCTGATGAACTTACAAAAATCAAATTGCGTGACTGATGTCCAGATAAACAGAAGTTCGCAATCAAAGCAAGTTCTGGAATGGAGCTGATTAGTGGATTTTTTTTTAAATGGCTATTAGTTTGATAATCACTCACCAGGAATAGCTTCCAGGCAGACCAAACCCATGCATAAGTGGGCCCACACCCATGGACACCAACACCTAGTCGGGAGGTATATAAGGGGACCCTGACAGTCTCCAACAGCACAGTTCAGTCTCCAGCCTCAGCTCGTCTCGGGAACCTCCACTTTTCTTGCTGGGCAAAGGCATCATGAGTTGTCAGATCTCCTGCAGATCCCGAAGAGGAGGAGGCGGCGGCGGAGGATACCGGGGCTTCAGCAGCGGCTCCGCTGTGGTCTCCGGAGGGAGCCGAAGATCCACCTCGGGCTTCTCCTGCCTGAGCCGCCATGGAGGTGGTGGAGGAGGTTACGGTGGAGGCGGCGGCTTTGGCAGTCGGAGTCTTGTTGGCCTTGGAGGGAGCAAGAGCATCTCCATAAGTGTGGCTGGAGGAAGTGGAAGTTTTGGCTCCGGTGGTGGATTTGGTGGCAGAGGAGGCGGTTTTGGAGGCGGCAGTGGCTTTGGAGGTGGCCGTGGTTTTGGCGGCGGCGGCGGCTTCGGCGGCGGCGGTTTCGGTGGAGGCAGTGGCTTTGGAGGAGGCAGTGGCTTCGGAGGAGGCAGTGGCTTCGGAGGTGGTGGTTTTGGTGGAGGCGGCTTCGGTGGAGGCCGCTTTGGAGGTGGTGGTGGCTTTGGAGGTCCTGGTGGCCCTGGTGGTTCTGGCCCTGGAGGATTCCCTGGTGGTGGCATCCACGAAGTGTCTGTCGACCAGAGTCTCCTGCAGCCACTCAACGTGAAAGTTGACCCAGAAATCCAGAACGTGAAGTCTCAGGAGCGGGAGCAGATCAAAACTCTCAACAACAAATTTGCCTCCTTCATCGACAAGGTGAGATGGAAGAAGCCTGCTCCTTCTTAGGCTCAGGAGGCCTGGCTTACAGTGCTAATTGTAAAGGCAAGGGCACGGATTCCTTGCTCCAACCCGCCCTTGATGTGGCCATTGCAGCCTGGGTTATCTGCAAATTCTTAATAGCAAAGATGCTGGCTTTGAAGGCTGTTTCCCACAATGGTCTAGAGTTAGGAATTATTTGTCTATTTGGCTTTATTTCTCAGTCCAGATAAATAATAGGTATGGGAAATCCTGACAATTATAGAAAAATCGATACAGCAGTAGGTGGACTGAACAGGTCAGGCTATGTGACAGCAGGTTAGGAAGGTGATTGGCGAGAAAACTTTTTCCAAGGTAGTGTCTCCTTCCCTGAAAAGTGATTATTAAATTCTGGGAAGTGGAACTTGCAATATCTGCTTGGATCTGAATGAAACTCCAGCCTTTAAGAGAAGTGTTCTCAGTTTTGTCACCCATAAAGTCTTTATTGGTGTCACTTTGGGGTGTTACTGGGTTTTCTCCTATTTCAAGGCAGATGAACCTGTCTCTTGTTTTGCCTGCCTTGAATTAGTCAGGAATTTACAAGACTTTCCAAACCAGGCAAGGAGCCCTGCCCTCCAGGACATGTGCTCAGCACCTTGGGTTGCAGCGCCAGTGGCTGCTTGCTTTTGATTCCCCCAGAATTTATGGGACCTTGGCAGGGAATGTAACTAGGAGGAGGGAAGGAATGGCCTGGAGTCTTGGGAGCAATTGCAAACAAAACAGTGGGTGTAGGGAAGAGCTGTGTGCACAGAAAGGGCCAGGCATAGCTTTAAGAGTTGCAGAACTTTCCAAGTGTGAGGGCAGGGAGCTCAGAAGCTCTGCCCCGCTCTCTCCAGCCTCCCTCTGGACAAAATCTTGCGACTTCCTTACATCCCAGAGCAGCAGCAGAGCTGTGTGGGACAAGTATGACTTGCTGGTGTGAAGGGAGACCCAGACCCAGACCCAGATCTTACATGATCTTCTCTGGTCATGGCAGGTGCGTTTCCTGGAGCAGCAGAACCAGGTGCTGCAGACCAAATGGGAACTACTGCAGCAAATAGACGTGAGCTCCCGGACCACCCACCTGGACCCCATCTTCCAGGCCTACATCAGTGTGCTCAAGAAACAAGTGGATGGGCTTACTGCAGAAAGAACCTCGCAGAATTCAGAGCTGAGCAACATGCAAGATCTTGTGGAGGATTTTAAGAAGAAGTAGGTGGAGTAAACATGTGGAGATAGATACTGAATGGAGCATCCTGTCACTCTTCTCCCAATAGCATTTGGGATGATGAAGGGGAGAGGTATCTGTCAATTATTTGTGAAGAAGAACTTAGGGCTTTAGAGATCGTATTTTTACAGGTTTGAGATTAATATATAGAAACCTATCCTCATATCATTGTTTTTGATTGAGGCATTTAATGAGTGCTTAATATTCTTGGAGAATAGGGCATTTTGGGTGAATACAGTAGAAAAAGGAAAAGAAAAGAATAAATAAACTAGACCCAGCTTAACTGCTGCATCATCTGGCCCCAACAGGTATGAGGATGAAATCAACAAGCGTACATCTGCTGAGAATGATTTCGTGACACTTAAAAAGGTAAGCAAGAGAATGCTACGGCTGGGGTGTGAACAGGGGTGCTTCACACTCCATCATGTCCAAACAGCAAGGCTGGAAAACAGAGATGAGTGCACACAGTAGTCAGAGAAAGGGGTGACACATGTCTGTGGCCAGTTCTCTTGGGAACAACAGGGTACCTGTAGTTCAAGCTTCTGGAGTTGATTTGTGGGGGATTGTGGGGGATTGTGGGGGATTTGTATAATCCAAAGAAATTCAGAGGACTTGTATAATCCAAGGAAATTCAGGAGAGGCGGAATGGAAAGACAGGAGAGAAGGGTAGAGGACTTTTCCCACAAAGCTTGGTTTGCAAATCTTGATTCTATGCAAACTCTGATGGTCTTGGGAGTATGAGCAAAGGGAATGGCATGGAGCACCATGCAGAGCAGCATGGTGAACACCAAATGAGGCCCCATCAGGATGTGGCTCATCTGGAGGTGCCTGAGATACTGGAGAGCAGCTCACAGCACTGGGTATAGGAGAGTGGCAGAGAGAAGCTGGGACCTGTACAGGGGACCATCACAAGTTTCACCAGAGACCCCTGACCTTCCCTGCAGGATGTGGACAATGGCTACATGAACAAGGTGGATCTGCAGGTCAATGTGGACTTACTGACCCAGGAGATTGAGTTCCTGAGAACACTCTATGAGGCGGTAAGGAGCCTGCCCCTGGATACACCCTTACTGCCCACCCTTCCTGCTAAAGGAAAGACCTACTAAATTTCTGAAAAGGAGGAAAGAATGGGGTTTATGTCCTGGCTGAATTCAGTGTGCCACCCCATCCCCCCACTAGGGACTTCCATAGGTCAGGTGTTGGGGGAGAGGGATTTTCTTCTCTGATGTCATAGGTTGTGAGGTTCAAGAAACTTTCCTCCTTCAATCCTCCACAAGTCCAGCTTCCCTTAGGAAGAGACCGTCCTGTGCCCAGTATACTTCAGAGGTCAAAATGTGTTATGCCTCCCTCCCCTCTGTCTGGTCTAGAGACACACATGATTTCTGAAAAAAAAAAAAAATTAAGGTATTTACCATGAATGAGCTTCTTTCTGGGGCACTTACTGACATAAGGAGTGAAGGCTGTTAACCAGGAGGCTCAGAAACCCAGGCAACTCTCTCCATGGTTCTGAGAGTGACCTTGAGCGAGGCCTAGGCATAGTGCTGCCATCCTTCATCCCATCAGGGCATGCTTGTTTGAGAATCTATGTGTCTATGGGCAGAAAGTCATGGCCAGACCTTCCTGTGTGTTGTAGGAACTGTCCCAGCTTCATCAGACTATCACTGACACCAACGTCATCCTGTCCATGGACAATAACCGCAGCCTGGACCTGGACAGCATCATCGCTGAGGTTCAGGCCCAATATGAGGAAATCGCCCAGAAGAGCAAGACTGAGGCTGAGGCCCTGTACCACAGCAAGGTAAGTCCTGGGGAAGCAGTGGGGAGCCATAACTCCTTACAATAGGCTGGGCTTCACCCCACACAGGACAGGTACAGTGAGCTCACTGGTATGTTTCTCTAATGGAAGTTGGGTGAAGTTGGGCATCATTCCTAAGAAAGAGTTTCCAGATTGATACCCACTGACTCAAGTCAAGCCTCCCCCAGGCTGGACTGCCTTGTGAACTGTCCTCTTCTTCCCATATCAGTATGAGGAGCTCCAAGTCACTGCTGGGAAACATGGAGAGAGCCTGAAAGAGATCAAGATGGAGATCAGTGAGCTGAACCGCATGATCCAGAGGCTGCAAGGGGAGATCTCACACGTGAAGAAGCAGGTGAGGCGCTGCCCTTAAGATGGGCCTAGCTCCACTGGTTGAGCAGGGCTCAGGGTGGTGTGGACATTTGTAACTGTGAGTGTGCATGTGTGTGACAGAGAGAAAGGAGAAACTGAGGGCTTCTAATCTAGTTTGTATAGATTCTGATTCCCCTTTCCCTAAACCTAATTCAAGGCTGTAATAATTTGTAGAATGGTCTAAGAGACATTCCAAAGGATGTCTCTTAGACATCCTTTGTCTAAGATGGATTTGTGAAGGGCAATAATCATGATCACTTTGTGGTTGTCTATATGAGTAAAAGAAGCAGCAGCAAAAAAGGCAGAAGTTAATTTTTTTGACTTTCTGAGGATTGCAGACAGCTTTCTGTTTGTGTGTGGTGCCGGCCTAGGCACCAGCAGACTGGGTTCACAGAAGCAGAGTGGTAGAGGGGCTGGCCAGGGGTTGGACATTAGCAGTGGAACAGATAACAAGGGTTCCACCATAAGCAGCAGAAGTCCTGCGAAGCAGTCTGCATGGAACATC
The DNA here is from genome assembly GCA_020662805.1 of Glaucomys volans. NCBI lineage: Eukaryota > Metazoa > Chordata > Mammalia > Rodentia > Sciuridae > Glaucomys > Glaucomys volans. The sequence continues at coordinate 68,920 of JAJEJO010048266.1, read as the reverse complement.
TTCTCTTATATCTGGTTAGGATAGTGATCCTGGCCCTGTGCTCTGGAGATTGGGTACATCATGGAGAAAGCCAAAGGGTCCAGTCGAAGGGGAGGTAGAAGTAAGACACCCCAGAGTCAGCAGCAAGTCTTGGCACAGTTGTCTGTGACTTGCATTCATTTCAGGGGCCACTCAGCACTCTGGAGCTGGCAATTCAGGCCTCCCAAACTGGGCAGCTCTGCTCCCTATCTCCCTTTGCCAGGTAGACTCCACTCTCTGTACAAACAGAAACCTTCCCTCCTTCTCTCTTAGTGTAAGAGTGTGCAAGACGCCATTGCAGATGCTGAGCAGCGTGGAGAAAGTGCCCTCAGAGATGCCAAGAGCAAGCTCACAGAGCTGGAGGAGGCCCTGCAGCAGGCCCGGGAGGACCTGGCCCGGCTGCTGCGTGACTACCAGGAGTTGATGAACACCAAGCTGTCCCTGGATGTGGAGATTGCCACCTACCGCAAGCTGCTGGAGGGCGAGGAGTACAGGTGAGGGGCTCGAGGAGAAGGGAACCCTGGGCCCCCTTCTTCTTTCTCCTCCACCCAGGGCTGGAGTAGAAGGCAGGGAAAGCAGAGTGGGGACAGGGCTTCTGATGGCCAGGAGCTGGCATTCTCTGGGTTCTCCAAACTGAAATCATGGACACAAAGCATTAGTGTAGAGCCGCCTATTCATCAGTATGGAATGATTAACAAGGCATATTAAAATATATTAAATTAGGCAAGCGGATAAACACCCTGGTCTTTTCTGAAAGAGAGAGCAATATGGTATGAAAACAGGGTGGTCCCTGCAGGTTGATTTTAGTGGCTAAACTGCACACTTGTAGGTAGAAGTTGTAAAAGCAAGAAGAATGTAGTTTAAGTTCTTTGTCACAAATTCTTTTCTGTTTCTTTCTGACAGGATGTCTGGAGAATTCAGCAACAATGTGACTGTGTGTAAGTAGTGGGGTGTGGTCCTGACCTATGGGGTGGTGTGTGGGGTGGAAGCAGGCAGAGGTGGGCAGCACTTTCTGTGGTAACACTGTCTCTCCTGCAGCCGTGACAAGCAGCACCATATCTTCAAATGTGGCATCGAGGGCTGGCTCTGGAGGTAGAGGGTCCAGTTATGGAGGAGGAGGATTCAGCTCTGGAAGTAGCAGTTATGGCTCTGGAGGCAGAGGGTCTGGCTCCAGAGGTGGTGGTGGAGGAGGCTCCGGCTCTGGAGGTGGCTTCAGAGGAGGCTCTAGTTCCGGAGGAGGATACAGCTCTGGAGGTGGCTCTAGAGGAGGCTCTGGCTCTGGAGGTGGATACAGTTCTGGAGGAGGTTCCAGAGGAGGTTCCAGCTCTGGAGGAGGATATGGCTCTGGTGGTGGCTCTAGAGGAGGCTCTAGCTCTGGAGGTGGATACAGCTCTGGAGGTGGCTCTAGAGGAGGCTCCGGCTCTGGAGGTGGATACGGCTCTGGAGGTGGATACAGCTCTGGAGGAGGCTCCAGAGGAGGCTCCAGCTCTGGAGGAGGATTCAGCTCTGGAGGAGGCTCCAGCTCTGGAGGTGGTTCCAGAGGAGGCTCTGGATCTGGAGGGGGAGTTTCTGGCTCTGAGAAGGGTGGTTCTGGCTCAGGTGAAGGTTGCGGTTCCAGTGTGACCTTTTCTTTTAGATAAGATGAGGTCTTCTCCCGACTCTACCACTCCAGAATGTAGGAGGCTGTCTCTGTACCTCTAACTGACAGCAAGTCAAATTCTGTCACCCATCTCTGAAGGCATTTGGGGGGAAGGGATGCCCATATACAAATTTTGAAAGATCTTTCCAAAACAGTTAGTTAGAGCCAGTGAACCCATTGGGTTCTGGAGAAAAACTTCATTGTCCAGATTTTTCTTCCAGCCATGCCCCATTCCTGGAACCCCCATGTTCCTGCAATGCCCACCTGCTTGTTCTTTTCCAGGCTGGTGTTCTGCTGAGCACCCCTGGTGGCCTGCTGATTCCATCTCAAAGTTCTCACCTTTCTCCTGGCGGTGCCCAGGGGAAACGTGCTTCTGTGTACATAGTCCCTCTCATCAACTGTGCTTTCTGAAGTGCTGTGGTTGGGGTGTCTGCCCAATAAATTTCATTTGCAATTCATGTCGTGTGATGTCTGTCTGATGTCAAATCTTAGTGGAAGTGGGTAGCCATGGAAAGAGGAGACTTGGAAAAGACAAAAGAGGGAGTCCTGGAGGAGGGGCAGGTCCCTGTGGGGAAGTGTGGGTTGGAGAGGTCCAGGGTGCTTTCCTCTGAAAGCAAGGGGGAGGAGTGTGATGTCCTCAGAAAGTAGTTGCCAGACTTGGGACTATGGCATCGCCAGCTGGTGGACGGGGGATTTGTGGAAAATTCTCTTTCCAGAAAAAGCACTGTTCTCAAGAAGCATCTTCCCTGTTCTGACAAGAGCTTTGCTCTGAGGGGACTTCTTTTGAAGGCAAACCAGCTGAGCTCCTGAGTGCTCACCCAGGCTTCTGCAGTTCTGAGCTTCCCAGGCAGAATTCTGCCAGCCCCTGGCATAGACCGTGGCCTCTCCATCTGCAGGCTGCACTTCCTGGTGCTCTGGGCAAGCCCAAGGGAAACACCCGGGAAACGTCAGGAGGGCTGTGATGACATCTTCAGAGTAACCAATTCTATTTTCCCAGGAAAGCAATCCCATCCCAATGAGCATATAAAAAACCCTTCTCCCCTAATCCCATGGATGCCCCAGTCAGTATGGCTTTCCTCTGTGGGCATGAAGATTATTTTGGCTCCTTCCCCTAGAAGGCCTCCTGGAGCATCCAGGGAGACAGGGAATGGTCAAGCACATGGGGGTTGGTCAAGCAGGTTGGCCAGAGTGGCCTAAAACAGGGTTGGTAGCTTGGGTGGGTGAGGGCAACTTTCGCATATGTAGCATCCAGACGCAGAAGACGTGGCTTCAAATAACTTTAAAAAAATCCTGAGGATCATTTTTCTCTTATTTCACTCCAGTATTAAGAACCTGGTGAAGCCTGATTGAGCTTGTGACCTCTTCTTTCCCCCAGAGGATGCAGGGACGACTTCAAGAAATGCAGGGGCAGCACTCAGAACAGGTGCCTTCCCTGGCCTGGACCAGCCAGGCTGGGCAGGAAGAGCTCCGTGGGTGCCACGGTGGCAGGGTGACAGCAGAGGCTGAGCATTCCAGGTGATCTGCTCCTCAGAGCAGGGGCCTGCGGACTGCCTTGGCCTCAGTCAGTGTAGAGAGGTCTGTGGAGGCAAGGGGACAGGTTGGGAAGGAGAAGTGTTGGGGGGCTGGCTGTTTAAGGTGTACAGGTTGTGTAGACATGGGCAGAAACTTAAACAGAAACTAGCATCACAGACACTTGGGCAGGAAGGGAGCTTCAGCAGTCAGTAAACTTAGGTAAGGAAACAGGTAAGACTCAGGGAGGAAGTTTAGAAACCTGGCCTCCATCTCCAAGTTCATGCACCATCTAAGGCTTCAGGATCTGTGAGCCACTCTGATAACTTTCTGAGGGAAGAAAGAGATGAGGCAAGGAAGGGGGTGGCTTTTATTTCCAACCACCAAACTTCCAGAACTATCAGTGGTCTGAGCTCTGACCCCTTCTATGTTCATGGCTCCTCTTCTCCATCCCTCCAGAGACAGCCTCTCTTTTTCTGGATCCACTCAGACACATGCTATTTTCATCCATTCATTGTGAAAACAAATAAAGAACAAACTCTGAACAAACTGGGAGTTGAAGGGAAGTTCCTGGGGAATTTTCTAGATGGCTTTTGGATTTCATCTTCCCGTCTCTAAAGCAAACTGCCTTCGGATGTAAACTGCATCTGCAGCTTGTTGTCCCCATCTCTGTCAGATTTAGGATTGTCAAACCTCTGCAGTCATGTGAAGCAGCTCCTTAAAATCTCTTTACACACACACACACACACACATGCACACACACACAGCATACTTTCTTAACTTGCTAGAGTCGTAAATGAGAACCTACAACTAACAGCTATATTTATTTTATTTTTTTTAGTTGTAGATGAACACAATGCTATTAATTAATTATGAATTAATTAATTAACTAATTTTTATGTGGAGTTGAGGACCAAACCCAGTGCCTCACACATGCCACACAAGCACTCTACCACTGAGCTACAACCCCAGTTCCTAACAGCTATATTTAATCATAAAAGTCTTAATATTTTTCCTACAAGATCAGGACAAGCACTATTCCTATTCAGCATCATATTGGGATTTCCAAACAGTGCAGAAATACAAATATAAAAGAAAGAAAGACTGTACAGAAACGAAGGAGGAAATAAGACTGATTTTATTAATATGCTATGTGATTATCTATGTGCAAATCCCAAAGAATATTTCTAGTCAATGTATTTTGTGGGGGCACTGCATTGAGAAAATCTTGATTCATATAGATAGAGGTACAAACCATAACAATATTTGTAACTAAGTGGTCTTGAAATCTCCAATTACTTTTTGAAAAAATTCATTCTAATTAATTATACATGAAGGTATAAAGCATTTTGACACATCATACACAAATGGAGTATAACTTCTCACTCTTCTGGTTGTACATGATGTAGGATCACACCGGGCATGTAGTCATGTATGCAAACAGGGTAATAATTGAAAGAGAAATGGCAGGAGGTGCTTTAATTCAAAATCTGCAGAAAGGTGTATTAGTTTATTGCATCGTCAAACTCCAGCAAATTAAAATTTATGGCAGATCATGTGTGAAAGTGCATGCAATTTACTTTAAATTCGTTTAATGAAGATTAGTTTACATACAAAATGCATTGTATTACATTTAAACATATCTCAATAAAAAATGAATGTGTATACTTTTATAACCACTACCACAATAACTATAGAACACTTCCACCACTCCAATAAGTTCTGCTCTGCCCCAAGCACCTTTTGATCTACTTCCTGTCACAATCAATTGCTTTTCTCTGTTTTAGGATTTCCTCAGGGTGGGTGGGTGAATGGTTTCACATTTCCACCAGCAAATGAGAGTTTCAGTTGCTCCACTGCCTCTCCAACACTGAGTACTTGTCACTCTTTTTCATTCTAGCAAGTGTGTATGTTACCCCACTATCACTTCAATGGCGTTCTCCTGATGGCTTGTGATGTCCAGCATCTCTTTGGTGCTTATTGACCTTGCCCACCTTTTGGGAAGGGGCTGTTCAAATCTTGTGCAGTTTCTTATTGGGTGGTTTGACATCTTGAGTTGGAGGAGTTCTTTACACATTCTGGAAAACAGTCCTTTGTCAGATACATGTACTGAGAATATTTTCTTCCAGTGCATGCTTTTTTTTTTTCCCCCATTTTGAGTAGAATCTTACCAGCAGCAACTTTTAATGTTAATGAATGCCAATTTATCAAGTTTTCTATATATTTTGGGCTTTTGGTGTCCTAAGAAATCCTTGACTATCAGATAGTCACAGATGTTTTTATACCAAAGTAAAAACTTTGTTCTAGATACTATATAATCCTATAATCCATTGAGGACTGTAATTCATTTTGAGTGAATATTTGGGTATGGTATAATATAAGGGTCAAAAATCATTTTATTCTCCCAAGTAGATAGCCAGTTGTTTAAGGATTACTTGTTTGAAGGACTATTGTTTATTTGTTGCAAGTGAGCATATATGTGTGGGTCTATTTTTGGATTCTTTATTTTGTTCCATTTGATCATTGATCAAACTACTTATTTTTGTCTTTGACCACACTGTTTTCATATGGTAGCTTGAGTAGTCCTGAAATGAGGTAGTGTACTTCTATCTTTTTCAAAATTATTTTGAATATTTTAGATTTTTAAACTTTTGTATACATTTTAGTATCAGCATTTCAATTCCTTATCAAGGAATGCTGCTTGATTTTAAGTGAAATGCCACTGAATCTATGGATCAGTTTGAGGAGAATTAGCATTTTAAGCTGTTTTTTTTTTTTTTTTGATTGTGAGTCTTCCAATCTATGAACACAGTTACTTAAGCTGTACTTTAGGTCTTCTTTAATTCTTTCCAACAATGTTTTATAATTTTATGACATTATATATGTTTTATAGTGTGCAGGTCTTGTATATATGTAGTTAAATCTATCCTTATTTTATGTTTTTGTGTTATTGAGAATGACATTTAAAAGTTTTATTCTGTTTTGTTGCAGGTAAATAGGAACACAATTTATAAAACACTGGTCTTCTATCCTGTTAGCGTATTAAATTAATTTTTACTTTCACTAGCTAGGTTTGTAGATTCCTTAGAATTTTATATGTACATAATCATGTTGTCTATGAATATAGAGAGTTTTGTCATTTCTTATCCAAACTGTTTGCTGTTATTTCTTTTTCTTGCTTTATTGCTGTGGCTAGGTTCTCTAGACAATGTTAAATGGAAGCATCAAGAATGGACTCCTTCCAAGACACAGTAAGGTACAAACTAATAGGTTGTGATCCTGGTGCTTGGGAAACCATTATTTCTAACTGATATTTGTAACATTTGTCATAGTACAAAATTTTATAAGAAACATAATGTGATTTAATATGCTATCCTATATCCCCCAAAGTTAGGATTGGGGCTAATCTTTTGATCATACATTCCATATTATGTATTATGATTCCTTTAAAGAAAATTGCCTTCTCCCCTGTTTTCTCATTTTAAACAAACAAGTGAGTCATTTATGAATGCTGCAAAAAAAAAAAAAAAAAAAAAGAAAGAAAAAAAAGAAAAAAAAAAGGACTCTTTGCTTTGTTCCCAATCTTACTTGGAAACTTAAATTCTTCTACCATTATCTATAATATTAAATGTCAGCATTTTTTGGTCTATTTTTAAAAATAAATTTTATCAGTTCAGGAAGTTCCCTTATAGTGTACTGTAAGTTTTTTTTTAATCTTGAATGAGCATTGAATTTTGTCAAACACTTTTAAAGTAACTATTCAGATGGTCACATAATTTTTCTCTTTTATTCCATTAATATCATGAATTAGGCTAACCAATTCCCAAACATTAAACTAATCCTATATTCTTGGAATAACCTACATTTGGTCATGCTGTATTATCCCTTTTATATATTACTGGATTCAATTTGCTATTTTTGGATTTTCCTATCTGTTTGGAGGAAAGGATGTTCTTGTCTAATTTTCACTAATATGCTTTATGTGCTGGCAGTGGCTCTCAGAGAGGTCTGATGGAAAGAGTATGAAGAGGATTAATTATTGTTTGGTGTGTTATATTCTATTCCATTGTTTGAGTTTTTGCACAAGGAATTTTTTTTATAATAAGAAAAAGACTAAAAGATATATATTCCCTCTGAATATCCACTGTGGTAGGGCATGAGGAACCACTGCAGGTTTCTATGCAGAGTTGGAGGGAAGGTGACTCCAGAGGCCTGCCAGGATGGCTGGTGCAGAGAGACTGGGCGGGGAGGGGGGGGGTTCCAAGACTCATAGGACAGGGGCAAAGAAGAGAGAGAACCTGGGGGCTAATTGTAGCCAGTTCTTCCATCACCTGTTTAGACTGGACAATTCTTTTTTTAAAAAATATTTTCAGTTGTAGATGGACACGATATGTTATTTATTTTTTTGTGTGGTGCTGAGAATCAAACCCAGTGCCTCACACATGCTAGGCAAGCACTCTACCACTGAACCACAACCCCAGCCCCAACTGGACATTTCTTAAGGGAGAGGAGAACACTTTATCAAGGTCATGACCTTCTATGGAGCTGGACTCAGGATCAAATAAGCATGGGGTACTCAAGATAAATGATAAAAAGATTTTTTTAAAAAAGTAATGTCGTTCACTAGAATTCCAGACTTATCTGAAAAAGAGGAGGAAAAAAAAATAGAGGGGATTGCACAACCTGGTCCCACCTCTGCCTGGGAACATGCAGTCTTTCCTCCTGTCGCTTTCGTCATACTTGGTCTTGACATATCCATCCTCTCACCCCATCCCACTTAGCCTTCCGAGTTTCAGTGACCCAGCTCAGACCTCTCTTTCTCAACCCTTGCTGGGGGGGTTCCTCCCCGATTTCAGTTAAGACCTCACTCCCTCCTTGCTCTTTCTTCCCCTCCAAAACCTGCTCAAAGTCCACACCTCCATGCAGGGGTCCCAATCCCTGTTTCAGTATTTATAGACTTAGTAGTTGATTCAAATCAACATGTATGTACTGAGCTCTGGAATCAGTCAAACTTGGTTCAAATCCTGTCTCTACTACTTAGAGAATTGCATCACCTGGGTTTAATCTTTTAAACCTTAGTTTCCACTTTTAAAAAATGAAGGTGTTAGTCATAGCTACCTCTTGGTGCTGTTGTAAGGATTAAGGGAGATTATCTTTACAAAGCAATTAACAGTTCTGGAAGAGAATAATCAGGAAAGAATGTCATATGCTGCTGCTAACACTGCAGCTGGGGGCCAGGTGTGGACTTTGATGTTTATCTTTGTAAAATGTCAATGGCAAAGGCTAACATTTATTTCCATTCCCCAGAACAGTTTATATAATACCCTGGTAACAGAGCAGGGACAGTGTCATTATTACCCCATTTGACAGATAACAAAATAGACTCAAAAGCCCACAATCACAAAACTAGGAAGTGGAAGAGCTGGAATTGAAAACAATGGCATTTTCCTGGACTGGATAAAGGGTGGACAAGAGAAACCCAAGCCCAGAATATTCTCTTACGCAGCTGGTCAAATAGTTGTGGGGTGACCAAAAGAAAGGGTCTGGGTCCTTGGCCTGCTTGACTATTTTTTTTTTTAATTTATTTAATTTTGATTTATTGAGCACAAATGGAGTACAGCTATTGTTTCTCTGGTTGTACACAAAGTAGAGTCACACCATCTGTGCGTTCATACATGTACACAGGGCAATGATGTCTGTCTCACATTCTGTTATTATTACCCCCCCATCCCACCCCCACCCCTCCCGTCCCTCTATGCTATCTATCCTTCCTCCATTCTTAAAAGGATCACTTCACCTCTCTGCAGAGGAGCTTCAAACTTCATGGGTCTTGGTTGTAAAAATAATACCTTCTCATTATTTTAAACTTGGAAAAATAGAAAGATGAAAAATGTAAAAATCAAAAATCAATCATAACACAAGGCAACTGACACTGATACATTTTCTTTTTGGACATGTGTTTCTAAAGTATTTTGTTTTAGTCTGTTAAAAATATATAGCTATGTTCATCCTGTTCCAATGTCATCCTAAGTGGCCTTTTCTGTGCCTAGGATTTAGTGGTCATGCTGATTATTTGATGTTGATTTCTCCTTTTTTTTTCATTTAACATGGACAGAGTTTTTTGTTTGTTTACAAAAATCTTGCAATTTTTATTATCTACATAATATTCCATTGGTAGACATAGTTAATTATTCTCAATTCTTTTTTGGATAATTGTTTTGGGAAAATGTGTGTGTGTGTGTGTGTGTGTGTGTGTGTGTGTGTGTGTTTATATATATTTAATTTTTTGGTAGGGGGTTAAGAGCAGTTCCCACCAATTACAGGGAAGTTCATTGGGTGTGTCTCTGAATCACATTCTTTTTCAGCATCAGTTTCTATTTCATCAAGGACTCTGTCCCAAAGTTTTAGGAAAACATATCATGGATTTTAATACCACTTGGGTAAGAACCTAAAGTGTTGAAATACCAACCATCAGGAAACACCCTACCTGTGAGCTTTGGGGGTTAATTACACACACTTCATATTGCCTAGATCAGTAGGTAGTTGGTAGATAAATAATAATAAGAAAACTCTGTTAACTAAGTGATAATTATTTGACAGACTCTTCCCAACCAGAAGGCATTTTTCATTTTCTTGTCACTTTTAACTTCAGGGAGCCCAACCCTGAATTTGCCCTTGGCCAGCTGCCAACTCCAGGAGATACATAAGGGGGGCTCTGAGCATCCCACTAAGGAACCATTGAGACACCTTCTTCCCATCTTTTCAGTGTCATAACCCTTGAGTCACCATGAGCAGGCCCATCTGTGCTCCGAGGACTGAGTGGAGGTTTCAGCAGTGGCTCCGGATCCTGCCGGGTGGGTGCTGGAGTGGGCAGGGGGAGGGGGACAGGAAGCTGGCCATTGGTCTGTAAAAGTGGTGCCTCTCCCTAGGCCATGCTGGGTCAGGTGGTTACTGTAGCTGGAGTCTTGTTGGCCTTGGTGGGAACAAGAGCATCTCCACTAGGGTATCTGGAGACCTGGGCCATGGAAGCGGTCAGGCGAGAAGCGCAGGTGGATGCTTCGTGGTGGACAGCCTCAGCAGGCTGAGCTTTGTCCTTGGCAGTGGTTTTGGGGGGCTTAGATCTGTTACGTCCTGTGATCTGCCTTGGAGGCATTCAGGAAGTTGTAATGGACTGAAGTTTGCTGGAGTCTCTGGATGTGAAGATTCACCCCGAGGACCAGGAGGTGAAGAATCAGGGAAGATAACAGATTAATTTGCTCAACAGCAAGTTTGCCTCCTTCATTGTCAAGATGAGTACCTTGCCTGGAGGTCAAAGGATCTGGGCTGATAACTCCAGCAACCTTTGGAAAAGGTCTTTCTGCCATGGTGGGAATGTGGCTAGTGGTCGCTGTGTGCAGTGCAGGTCTAGGTTACCTGAGGCCTACTAGTTTAGCACCCTTCTCCTGAAATCAACCCTGGTGGAAGGTGACCATTTTGTCTTACATGATTTCTGAGCCTTCCCAGGACGCTGTGTTTAAACCTCAGCATCATATTACAGTCATGTCAAATTGGGGCCTTATGGTCTCACTGTAATAAAGGCAATCACCCCCTGCATGTATAGTAAATCACAGGTTGACAGTCTAATCTTAAAGAAGTCAGACTATTCAGTGGTTGCGTTGGAGGCTCACGTACTGACTTGGACAAAATGTTTCTTCTCCCTAAGTTGCCACATGATTCTATGAGACCAGAACTCAGAGCATGTTGGCAGCAAACTGGCTTTTCAGGTCTCCAAGGCTGTGAATGAAAGCCACAAACATCAGATGTCGTCCAGTTAACAGGTTCTGAAAAGGAGTTTGGAACAAATGCAAATGATCAGGTCTGGTGAGTTTTAAATGTTTTTGGCCAGGATAGGAGTGGTGAATTATTATTCATAGCCTTGAGAAATCCTGTTCTTTAGATCTCATCTAGTCTTAACACCAACGGGAGACCTGACTTCTCACACCAGCCATGTGCAACAACCTGCTCTTCAGCCAACTTTGGATTGAGTCTGACTGTGCACTGGCCTTGGAGATGAAAGGGCAGGGAGGGTGCACATGAACTTGCTCCAACAGGAGGAGGGATGCCGTATTTCTTCCTAGCCCCACTTTCTCTTTAGGGAGGAGCAGCTATGGATTAGCATTCCTGCCTAGATTTGGAATTGGGAACAAATGAGAAGGCAGTAAGAAATGAACTAGAGTTGGTGAATGTGCCCAGAGCTCCAGGCTAAGGGCAGTGTCATTGCATTGAGCATCTACCTTCCTCCTTCACTTGCCTCTGAAGATGAGTTGGGAAACAGATTCATAGTAGGGAGAAAATGTCTCAAGGTCTTTAACAGGAGGATGGTAAATAAGTTCAAGGTGTTCATTATCAGTTATTTCTTCTCCTTGGCTACTGATTGCTTGCTGCCACTTGCGTTGTCATGAAAACAGCAACAAGGATAAGGATGTGGAATATTTTGTTCACTTTAGACAATTATGGCTATATGGTGAAAGACTATCCCTGAGTTATTTTGTTGCCTCATTGATGGGTGTCTTCCTAACTTCCTGGATAACCTAGGCTAGTAGTTCTCCAATTTGGTGGAAATCAGAATCAACTGGGCCACTTGATAACCACATGAAGGCCTAGATCCTTTTCTACTCACAGGTGTGTTCTTTATGATCTTCTGGGTGATTGATCTGGGTGATTGATCTTTATGATCCTTCTGGGTGATGTGACTACTTGTCACATATACATACCTGAAATTTCTTCCAATAGAGGAGTTGAACAACTTCTCAAAGCATTTTGGGGATCAAGGCCAAACTGGAATCACTTTTCACTCTTGCCAGGCCAGCAGGAACTTCTCAAGTGCACGGAGGTTGTCTCCTGGGACTGAGCCCTTCAACTACCTGTTTCCAGGTGTGATTCCTGGAGCACCAGAACCAGGTGCTGGAGACCAAGTGGGAGCTGCTGTGACAGCTGGATGCCAGGACTCACACCACCAGCCTGGAGCCCATCTTCCAGGGCTGCCTCAGCAACCTCAGGAAGCAGGTGCACCAGTCCAGGTGGGAAGCAGAGCTAAGGAACACCCAGGACTCCATGGAGGAATACAAGAGGAAGTGAGTGAGCCAGGGGACTTGAGGACAGTTGGTGTCCAGTCAAAATAAAATGCAGCTTCCAGACTAGGTATGAACATAGCATGATGGCTTAGAATTGGCCTCTGACCAGGAATCCTTGGGACCTCTTTCTACTTTTCTCCTTGTGAATCTGTTTCTTATGAGTGTATATTCAGGAGCATAGGAAATCAGGGCAAAGAGAATATCTATAAACATAACAGTCTTCTTATCTGCTAAATTGTACCAGATATGACTCAGAAATCAACAAATGGACAAAAGCCAAAAATGATTTTGTGGTGCTGAAGAAGGTGAGGGACAGTTAGCTTTATCCCCAGGTCTTAATTCTGCTGTTCTGTACCCTCTGCTCTGGTTTCTTTAGCTGTCAATAATGCCTGAGCCCAGTTAACCTTCAGCTCAGCTGTGCACCAAGCATAAGACTTCCAGAAATAATAGGAATGAGACAGTCCTGTTTTCTGGCTCTAACTCTTGTTTTCAGGGTACAGTTGCTCAAGTTATAAATCCACTCCATTAGTGCTCATGTAGTTTGATTTTAGCCCCAGTGCCTGGCCCCATCCATGCTGCTTTCCCTCTGGCATCCTGACAGGACAGGCAAAAATCTTTCATCCCAACCCTAATGTGCCCATTGCCTCCATTTAGGGTATTGACAGCACTTATTTGGTCAAGGTGGATCTTGGTGCCAAAGTGGACGTCCTGCAGAGGGAGATTGGATTCTTCCAAGTGTTCTAGGCCTCATTAAGTTTGAGGTCTAAGCTCCCTGGGAACTCCTGGGATGCTTGGAGAACTGAGGAAGCCTGGTGGGCTCATGGTGAGATGGCTGTGGGAGCCCCAAAAGATGGGAGGCAGAGTATTTCCTGGGGATTGATCCCTGTCCCTGCTCTGCTGCACAGGAGCTGGCTCAGGTGACACTATTGTGGTGCTCTCCATGGACAACAAATGGCACCTGCGCTTGGACAGTGTCATCTCTGAGATTCAGATGCAGTACAATGAAGAGGTTGTCCAGAGGAGCAAGGCTGAGGCAGAGGTCCTGTCCCAGACTAAGAGAGACGCTTAGAGAAGGGCCCTGCACTGAGTGTGCACACAGTATTGGAAGTTTTCTTTCTTGGTCAACAGGGCTTGTGAAGCAAGTTTACTATGCATGGTTTAGTTACTGGTCTGCATCCAGAGGGACAGAACTCACCCCCTTCCATAAGTTACATGAAGCAGCTTTCTTACTTATAGATAGGCATCCAGGGACAACAGATGCCTAGGATTCACTGAGAGCCAGTCTCTCAGGCTCAGGAAATTCGGAGGCAGGTGGAATCACATGCTCCATGTGCATTGCAACTGAAGGACCACAGAAAGCAGCCTCCCCTGGATTTTATCCTGTAGGGCAATGGGAATTGCTGGGCTAAAGTGTTGGAGGATATCCTGCTCCAGGGTAGGGTGAGGAACAGAGCTCAGGTGGTTACCCCTTAGCTTAGAATGCTGTATTGCCAGAATATTCTACAGTTTTTCTTCAGAACTACAAGTGAGAAAGGAAGCAGAACTGGGTAAGTTCAAGACCACTCAGACAACTGTCCAGCAGGGTGGGTCTCTCTACTTGTCCTGTGATTGGTAAGGTCACTTGACCTCATATGTCTTGTCCTGGAGATTAGGCAAGAGGACCACCTATGAAAATCTCTGGATCAGTCACAGGGAAGTCACTAAGGTTCTGGCTTCCTTGAGACTTGCTAGTCCTGTCAGGGGAACTGTCCCAATTCTGCAGACATAGGCACATTGAGAGACACCAAGTGGCTCTCATACTATTTCACTCAGCTCCCTATTCCATGTCTGGTGGTGGTTTATGTATCAACCCAGGTGGGCTTCCTTCCTTCCATCCCCACCTGTTCCCTCCTACCTTCTATCACCATGACCCACAGAAGCACCTCTTCAGGAAGCCTAGCTTCCCCAATATTCATCTGAGCAGAGCATGATTTAAGATCATTTTGTGGCAGAAATAATAATCAGATATCCACATAAAATAGTGGGTTTCTTTCTCCTACTGTCCATCACATAGGTCACTCTCTGCCTTCAAGGTCTGACTGGCAAGGACAGAGAAAAGTTGTGTCCTATCTAGGAGCTGGCTAGGCGATCTTTGTGTGACAATGATTTTGCTCCCTCAGTTGGGACATACATTGCCAGCAGAAAGGGATATGTGTCTCCTGGGTGTTGGTCTCAGACTGGACAGGACACATAAGTTCAGGCTGAAGGAGGGCTTGGAGATCTGGGGTGGGGAGCCCTGGATTTGGCTAACTCCAGACCACCTTGTCACCCTGGGCTCTTCCCGATTCCAGTAGCAGGAGCTCCAGGTCACTGCCAGGAGAAGAAGAGATGGCCTCAAAGGAATTAAGATAGAGGTCTGTGAACTGAAGAGAGCCATCAGAGACTTCAAGCAGAAGTCACCAAACTCAAGAAACAGGTGGGCACCAACTTGGCAGTGGTAACCTTTGAGGGGTGTTAGATTCTTTTCTATTTTTCTGTATTCTCACATTTTCCACAATTAATGAAGGCTACAAGGGTGGAGGAGAGAGGAACACAAGTAGGTATGGGTAGGTGCCTGGTCTCCCATGCTCCATCACTGTCTGCTATTGACTACTTGGCAGAGCACCATCATGGAGGCAGAGCAGAAGGGCAAGGAGGCCCTCAGAGGTGCCCAGGACGAGCTGATCGAGGTGGAGGCTTCCCTGCAGTGGGCTAAGGAGGACTTGCCTAGGACTGCATGACTACCAGGAACTGCTGCAGGCCAACCTGTCCCTGGGCATGGAGGTGGCCACCTACCACAAGCTTCTGGAGGGTCAGGAGAGCAGGTGGGCCTCCCAGCAGACATGGATAAGCAAGTGTCCTTATTGTTCTGAGTCACAGGAGGGACTCCATGTCAGCCTTCCCATCTGTATTATGACTTAGATGATTGACTCATTCACTCCTGAAATGTCAGCTGAACTTCATTCAGCAGTTGTGTTCCCAGTGCTGAGCACTGGTCCTGGCCCCACATGTTACAAGAGCTTCTTTCAATGTTCCCTCTCTTGGACAAGAGGGAAACATGGGGGTTTCCCTGCTGTTGAGAAAGACAGAAAAGGCATTGCTTTCTTCAGCTTTGCCCTAGCAGGTGTGGCTGACCTGGTGTGTGCAGAGGCATATGGGGCAGAGGGACCTGGGAGAGGTATACAAAGGCTGTGCAAGTCTTAGAGCAGTTGTGATGAATGACTGGGGCTGAGCAGGGCACAGTGATGACAACAGCTGCCCTGGCTACTCTACTCTGCATAATTCAGTCTCACGCTGGGAATTGCAGAGAGTACTCCCAGAGTGAGAGTGCATTATGCACTGGGGATCAGGCCCAGGGAATCCTTCCCTCTGCACACTGTTCTCCTCTGAGCTCCTTCAGAGGATTTGCTGATTATTCTGATTGTCTCTGTGCCAACAGGCTATCTGGAGAAGGCACTGACACTGAGCTACTGTAAGTGGTTGGGGAGTCTCCTCTGCTGATCCATTGGAGGTTGTCCTTTCCTGTTTCCTGAGAGGAAGAGAGAGGAGTCTTCCCCAGGGAGTCTGGCAATCTGGGGTTCTGGACCTTGCTCTGCAAGCTCTGGTCCTGTGGTCTTGGACAAGTCACTTCTTGTCTTATGGCCCCCATGGAGGAAATTAGAGTAGAGGAGATACAAGGGTCCTTTTGCATGTAGGATCTCCTGCATGCCTCCAAGTGGAGGAAGCAGAGACCCTACCTTCAGGACCCTCAGTCAGAGGGTAGAGAGATGGTCCAGATGGATGGTTGGGGCGCTGGCATTGGTAGCCATTGTTCCTTTATGGGACACTTCAGGAGGATGATCCTCAGCACTGGGTGGGAGATGGATGTTCAAAGACCTGAAGGGGTGCCACAACTGCAGAGCTGCCCTGAACCTTCTTCTGTTTCCCCACAGCACTGGTGTCAAGTATAATGTCCACTTCTGGTTTGGCTGCAAATGGTTTCTGCCCAAGTGATGGAATCTCTTGGAGAGGAGGATCTGGTGTCATGTCTGGGTCTGTGTCCAGGGCTGCAGGACACTCAGCGGTCATTGGGAGACCCCAAGGGCTCAGATTTCAAGTTGGGAATTTTGGAGACATCACTTCTCGCCTGGGCAATGAGTAATCCAAGTCAATGTGTGACCAGGACTCCAATTCAGGGACCTGAAACCTGTAGATCCCCCTCCCAGTGGCAACACCCAGTCTTCCGACCATGATCTCCAGGGTTGTGAAGTTGTGGCATCCATCAACTTGAGCATTCCACAGTGTTCCTACCTGCTCTGGCTCTACCCCCACCATTTATATTCTTGGTCTATTTAAAGATGGGCACCTGGGTTAAAACCAGTTCTATCTTCCCTTGCCTGCATACATCCAAAGATTGGTCTTGTAAAAAACCCTCCCAAGAATCTTAGTGAGTCTTCAGAGTTTTGATTGCCTTTGCCCCTGCCTCTCCCTGCACCTTGAAGTGCTCAGAGTCCACATTGTTCCCTTCCTTAGGAGGAAGCAAGAGCAATTGTCCTATCTCCAGTCCTGAAGGAAGGGCATGCACTTACTACCATAATTTCTAGCCATTCTCAGTTACCCCTAATGGATGTTAGCCTTGGCACTGCTGCTCTGTAATGCTGGTTTATGAAGAACTTGATTTTATTTGATTTTATAAAGCCCCATTTGACCCATGTTGGCGCATAAGGACTCTTGCCTCCCATGGATTCACAGACCCTGTGTGGTCACCCAAGGAAGGAGCAGAGAGAAAGGTCACGGGGGGGTGGGCGGGCTGGGGAGTGAGTGTGTGTCAGTGTGGCCTGGAGAAAGTCAGTGAGGATCGTCTACCTGGGGAGAAATGTGACATGGGCAGGGTTCTTGTTTCTCCTTCTCCAGGGACGAGGAAACAATGCAACACATCTCAGGGACCACCCTGAGTCTAGTTTGATGTAGTGTCCATTGCGACCTGCTGGGCTACGGGGCATGAGCAGAGCCTGAGCCCCTACTGCTTATGGAGTAGATCTTGTGCCTTATGTTTCCTCTTAAAGGATCACCTAATCCCAACCTGCGTCCACTCCTCCATACTTTCCCAATAAACTTCATGGGAAATCGTTCTATTGATAACTTTAAAAATACTAACCAGATGGACCTGAGGTTCTTTTTTTTTTTTGGTGTGTGTGTGTGTGTGGTGCTAGGAATAGAACCCAGGGCTTATGCATGCCAGACTAGCACTCTACCACTGAGCCACATTCCCAGCCCTGTGGACCTGAGTATTATTCACCATCCCCAAATTACCACCCTGCAACCTGTCCAGACAGGAGGAGTTAGATTGGGACAATGACCAGAGAAAGTTTCTTGGGGTGCTTCTGTGGCAGGTTCATAAGGAGTTACTTCTATTCTCAAGCTGGTGTGCTGAAGGGAGCCAATCAGGGAACAGTTCTGCCTGCAACACTCACATCCTCATCAGGACCCAGGTTGCTTGGTCTTCACTCCTCCTGCCTTACAAAGAGGTTGTGAAGGAATACCACCTTTGTGATCTTGAAAAAAAGACAGAGATTGCCAGTGCCATTGCCTGTAATGAAATTGAGGACATCTAAGAAAATGGTTAGTCCTAATTAGAAAATAGCTATTTTGTGTTTAAAAAAAGAAGGTTGAATTTGGCAACGGCTTGGTATAATGTTGTGAGGAGTGCACAGAACTTCTGTATAGAAATAGAAAGGGAAGATTGGTGAACTTCATTCAAACACTCAGCCAGTGAAATGACTGCATTTTTTATGGAAGAAATGATATACTATGGATATATCTGAGATGTGGGAATTGTGATGCACTTGGGTCACATACTTTGTAATGTCAAAGGCCTAATGAATTTCAAGGTGTCTGTCTAAAATTCTTAGCTTGGTTTTGGTCTTCTTAGTTCAGGACCCTAGGACCTAGCACAGTACCAGGGACAGGGTCAGCCCTCCATAGGAGTTTGCTAAATGAGTGGATAAATGAATGTACAAGCAAGTAGATGGTTGGCTAGCTGTCTGGTTTGGATGGATGAATGAATAAAGCCTGCATAGCTCTGAATGTGATGACAGAAGAACAGCCAGGGAGTCCTCAAGGCTGGGCTCTGTGTTTTTTGGATGTGTTCATCTTCCGGGATTCTAACAAAGACAGGGCTCATTAAATGTTTGTTAAAGGAAGGACATTTTCAGGTCTCTGAGCCCCTGTTCCCCCATTTGTGAGATGTGGATTGTTGTTGCTCCTATCCAGGCAGACTTAGTGGATTGAGTGAGCTTCTGTGTGCAAGAGGCTCTTTCAGCTCAAAAGCACTGGTGTCAGCCATTGTGAATGGTGAATTGTGGCAATGATCATGATTTCAAGGTCAAGAGTGGGGACAGAAGTTAACATGTGCAAGTGAAGGTAAGTAGGCAGCCTGGCTGGTCCAGGGGACTGGGAAACCTGCCCAGGGGGCAAAACCGGGGACCAGCAGCCACTGGGCTGGGCCTAAATCCTGGTGGGCTTCTCTTCCATGGCCCTGGCCAGCCATGAGAACTGCCTCCAGGAGCCCTGGGAAACCAGACTTGTGGACTCTTTTCCTAACCACATAAAAGCAGCCTAGCCAGGGTCCCTGAAGCAGCCTATCTGATGCCGGCATGTTCATGAGATCTCTCACAGATGACGCTGTCAATTAAAGGTCTCCCCCAACACCCCTACAATCTCAGCCTGCCCCCTCCCCAGGGGAAGGACAATTGAGGCTATGACAAACTTCCCAGCCAAGATCTTTCTAGGGATAATATGGTCAGGCTAATTATCACATGTTCAATTATATGAGTGAGGCTTGCCAGCCCGGCACTTTGGGGGTTTTCAAGTTATTTACCCAGTGTCTCTGATTTTGCTGGGAGAAAATGATTTCTTGCTTCTAGGCAAACTAAACCCACAAATTAGGGAAGAGGCTGTCTCCTGAGCCCTATAAAGGGGGAGACAAGATCACAAGCTGGTGAACTGCCTCACAGCTAAGGCTTAGCATCTTCTTCCAGCTCTCTGGCCTCCCTAACATGAGCCGCCAATTCACCTGCAAGACAGGAGCTGCCTCCAAGGGAGGCTTCAGTGGCTGCTCCGCAGTGCTGTCTGGGGGCAGCTCGTCCTCCTACAGAGCAGGGGGCAAAGGACTTGGTGGGGGCTTCAGTAGTCGAAGCCTCTACAGCTTGGGGGGTGGCCGGAGCATGTCCTTCAATGTGTCTAGTGGCAGTGTGCGGGCAGGAGGCTATGGATTTTGTCGGGGCAGGGCCACCGGCTTTGCTGGTAGCATGTTTGGCAGTGTGGCCATGGGGGCCTCGTATCCATCCACATACCTGCCTGGGGGCATCCACCAGGTCACTATCAACAAGAACCTCCTGGCCCCCCTCAATGTGGAAGTGGATCCCGAGATCCAGAAAGTGCGCACCCAGGAGCGGGAGCAGATCAAGGCGCTGAACAACAAGTTCGCCTCCTTCATCGACAAGGTGGGTCTCTAAGGTGAGCCTAGAGCTTTCCTCTTTCTTCTACCTTTGCTGTCCTTGAGGGGGCTCCATGTCTCCAGCGGAGAAAGCCCGGACACCTTCCCAGGAGGCAGACACAGCACAGCACAGATCAGAAAGGAGCTGGATATTGAATCTGAGAGATAAGGGTCAGCAGAGAGAGAAGAGCTAGAAAGTTTGGTCTGGGAAAGTGTCCAGAAGGCAGAGAAAGTGGACTTCAGGTTGATAAGTGGGACAGTCTTTGAGCTTCATAAACCAGGCAGAGAAGGGGCCAGTGGCAACTGGGAATGTCCAGAAAGCCAGGGGCCCCAATTATTCCTCCCAGGAGACCCAGACCAGTTCAGATTTGGTCAAATGAAAGATTCAGTCTGCAATACACCTAACCTAGGAGAGGGGGCTGATGTGATCACAGACACCAGGGCAGTGGTTCTCAAACATGGTCCTTGAGCCAGCCGCATGGGCATCACCTGGACATTTGATAGAAACACATATTCCTAGGTCCCACCCAGACCTCTGAATCAGAAACTCTGTGGTGGTGCTCAGAAATCTACATTTTGGCTGGCCTTCTAAGTAAAGCTGGTATATGTAAAAGTTTGAGAACCACTAAGGAACACAGTGGTGGAGGGTCTTGAGAAGTAGAAATTTCCTTAGCATAGGTAGCAGGGGAAGTATGAATGGGAGTGATTCAGATGGAGGTGGCGAAGGCAGTCTAGGGAGAGAGCCCATGCAGCATGGCAGGACTGAGGATGGGTTTGTGAGAGTGGGGGATGCATGGTGGAGGAGAGGCAAAGGGCTGCGCACATTGTGAAGAGCGTTGACCCTGTGGGTGATGTGGAGCCACCAGAGGGTGTTAAGTAAGGGAATGACATGATATTTGTGGACTGCATTTTGAGAATAATTGTTTCCTCCGGGGTAATGCTCAGATTGAGATTAGAGATTTGAGCATTAAAGCAATGGAGGAAGGCTCAAGATCCAAGAGCAGCTGAGCATTGACCATCTGGCTGGATTGGGAGAGGCCATGAAAAGGGGACAGAGAGTAGGCAGAACACAGGATGGCCCATCATGTCCCAAGCAGAAGGGCTGAAGAGTGGGACAGCCGGCCTTGGCCAGCTTATTGTTTAAGGACTCACCTTAGAGAGGCAGGCCAGGCAGGCTTAGGTAGGTGCAGAGGAGACATGAGGTCTAGATCTCGACAGATTGAGAGGGCAATGGAGATGTTGGGGCCCTCCTGATCTTAGGAAAGTTCAGAGTGAGGGCCTTCATCAGACTAAGGGTTCTGGGTGGGGGGGACTTAAGTGGCATTCTATAAGGGCTCACCTATTAAGTTAACATAGACTAAGAGAACACTGTTCCTTCACAGTTCTCTCCACACTGACTATGAACTAGGTTCAAGGTGGCTGTTGATTTGGGTTCCAGGTGCGGTTCCTGGAGCAGCAGAACCAGGTGCTGGAGACCAAGTGGGAGCTGCTGCAGCAGCTGGACCTGAACAACTGTAAAAGGAACCTGGAGCCCATTTATGAGGGCCACATCAGCAGCCTGAGGAAGCAGCTGGAGACACTGTCTGGGGACAGGGTGAGACTGGACTCGGAGCTGCGGAACATGCGGGACGTGGTGGAGGACTACAAGAAGAGGTGAGCATGTCACTGTGCTGGGCGGGCTGCCTCCTGGGGTTGGGCTTTCCCAGCAAGCACTGGGACCAATGCTTCTGCCTCAGGGGGTCTGAACTCAGGCAAAGCAACCCATCTGAGCTTGTCTGCCCAGGCAAGACAAGAGCTTCCTGTGGGCAACCAGGCAGGCTGGACAGTGGACAGTCAGGCTCTCAGGCAGTGCCGTGGCTGTCCTGGCAGGCATCCCTCTTTGGCATATTCTTTCCTGCTGCCCACCTGAGAGCCCTGCATGTGGACAGCTCAGCCGTTTGGCTTGTAAGTGCACTCAGTGTTCCTGGAGTTCCAAGAAATCCCCTAATGGAGATGGAGTTTTTGTTAGGTTTCTCCTCTCACTTCCCTTCGGTCCTGGACATTGAAGTCATACTCCTTCTTCTTGCTCTGGGGGACAGTTCTGGTTTCCTTGGCATTCATGCCTTGGGGTGGTGTGGACTCATGGGTAAAGGAGTCAGGTAGCAGGGTTTCACAAAAAGCGTGGCTAAAAGGCACAGCAACATGTTTCTGTGATTTGGATGCTGAGTTGGAGGAGGAAGAACCTCCTCACTCCCCAGGCATCAGAGGAAATTCAGACTGGAAACATTCAGTCACAGGCCCAGGACCCTGCTCACAACTCTGGCCAAATGGTCCTAGAGTTGCCACCATTGCAAAGATATAGAATAATACCTGTTGAAAGATATGCAATGTAGGCATCTCTCTTCTTGTTTCTCAAGGAGAACACACACACACACACACACACACACACACACACACACGCACCCTCTCGCACACATGCACACATGCACACACGCACGCCCTTCTCACTGGTGCTCTTTCTGCAGGTATGAAGAGGAAATAAACAAGCGTACAACTGCTGAGAATGAATTTGTGGTGCTTAAGAAGGTGAGGATGCCTGGCCTCTGGTCCCTCCGGTGTGGGCACCAGGGTGAGAACGGAGGAAGGCCTGAGGCTCCCTGGGAAAAGCCTGGGGCTGGTGAGCCAGCAGAGGAGGTGGAGCCTCGCTGCTCGGGCCTCTGGATGCTTGGTGGTTGTCTAGCACAGACCATTTCTGGTGTGTGTGTAAAGGAACAGGAGTCCAGCCATGGACACTCAGTCCCCAGCTCATGCCCACTGCCTAGGACCAGGACAGGCTCTGGGAGGGAGATCAGCCTTTCACTCTGCTCATCACTGGCAAATTGCAGGGACTGTCCCTGGCTCACTGACTTCCTAGTGACTGCCATGTGGAGAAGCAGGCTCCCTTGCTCTCTTTAAAGAAAGAGGCAGGAGGAGTTACAGAGGCCTGGGGACCTTGCCTGAGGTCTCACAGAGAGTCCTGGCTGGAAGTCAGGTTCCTGCCCCTGGGTCTTGACTCCATTCAAGCCGCCCCAGGGTTGGGTGCCAAGGTGTCATTTTGTGGGAGAGGCTTGTAAAGCCTTACAGGAAGGCTGTGTCACAGGGTCTCTGGATTCTCTCTAGGATGTGGACGCAGCTTACATGAGCAAGGTGGAGCTTCAGGCCAAGGTGGATGCCCTGGATGGAGAAATCAAGTTCTTCAAGTGCCTGTATGAAGGTGTAAGTCTCCCCTGCCCACCTCTATGTCTGTTTTCTAGAAGGACAGACATATGTTCTTCTTATTGGTAACTTTAAGAGCCCAAGGGACTGGAAGCTTTATAGGCCAAAGGCAGGATGATCTATCAGTCCCTGTCTGGCCTCCAGAGGTCCCACTTACCTCTCTCAGGAAACCAAAGTTCCTTATGGGGTTCACATTGAACTTCAGTCAAACATATTCTCATTCCCACTGTCTTCTCTCTGGTGTTTCCTGGAGTCTTGGAAGGAATCCCCAGGGATGGAGCTGGCACTCCTCACACTCTTTCTGCTTCTGTGTGAGCATCTGCCTTCAAGCTTTAGTCTATTGACCAAACATCCATGGGCTCCTGTGACCCTTGGTAGTAGCCAGGCTGTTTCCCTCTGCTCCCCCACTCCTGTCCTGCCTCAGATGACAGACATAAGGGCTACTTTCTTCTTGGTCTCTTAAACCCTTTCAGTAGGTTTTTGATGTGAAATTTTGATTTTTTTTTGACACTGAAACATTGGGCTGGTGACCTCAATTCTTACAGGAATTGAGGGAAGCAACTTGCATCTGTTTGGAATGGGTCTGGGGCCACCCTTTTAGAATGGGGCCATCCCCTTGGAACCTTCCTCTGGTCATGAAAAACACTGAATGCTTTCTTGTCTCCCCTGTAGGAGATTGCTCAGATGCAGTCCCATATCAGTGACACATCTGTCATCTTGTCCATGGACAACAACCGGAACCTGGACCTGGACAGCATCATCACAGAGGTCCGTGCCCAGTATGAGGACATTGCTGTGAAGAGCAAGGCTGAGGCTGAGGCACTGTACCAGACCAAGGTGAGGCTGCATACCTGTCCAGTCATGTGGGGGTGGGGAGGGGCTCCATCTAGTCTCTGGTTTGTCTGTCCATGACCCTCCAGGACCCTCTGAACTTCAGTCAAGCATATGTTCTCATTCTTAGTGCTGTGCTTACTGGGAGCACAGTACTGTCCCCTGACACTAGAGAAAGCCTGAAGGAGGAGAAGACGTAGCTCAGTCCTTGGGATCCATATAGACTGATGGCAGCCATTGGAGATGCACACAGCAGGGTGTAAATGAACGTGGTGCTCACAGAACCCAGACTAGGGAACTCGGCTAGGTAGGGCAGGCCAGGACTGACTTCCTGGAGGCAGAGTTCTAACCTGAGTCTCGGGTAGGGGAAACATGAATAGTTAATGCCTAAACTCTATCATTCATTATAATAAATTAAGGGATTCTTCAGTGTGCTCTGGGATCAGGTAACTCCTATCTTTTCATTCAAGTCCAACTCCAAGGATAAAGGGTGAGTTTAGTCCCTTAGATCTTAACTCCTCTAATGGGATGTGGGTGGGAAGTGACTCTAGATAATTTGGTTTCTCAGATCAAGATGGCGACTCTCTAATTGTTCTTGCTGTTTATCAGACTCTTTCTCTAGGGAAATCACTCTTGGAAGGACTTCTTTCTCCCTCCCCTGATTCCTTGCCAGCCTAGGCTAGAAGGTTTGGATTGTAGCTGGGAAGGAAGGTTCTCAGGGCCACAGCGACAACACAGGTCAGGGTTTCTTGATATACTTACAGATTTGAGTGTGGTCCCCAGACCCTTCCACATTGCTGTCTCAAGCCAGGGTTGGGAATGGCCATGTAGCTTAATCATACTGAGCTTTCAGGAGCCAGTGCTCAATTCCAGGCTGTTATACAACTTCCAACCCTCTCCAGAAAGATTAGGCAGGTCTGCACAGACACACAGACATGTGCATTGCACCATTTGATGCTTGGAGTTATCCATATCCCTAACTTCTCCAGTTAGGGGTCAGTACTTACTGAGCAGAATATCATTGGTAGAGTTCTAATTATGAGCGTTTTAGTTATTTCCCTTTTCAAGATGAAGAATTGGGGCTCAGGACATCCAGGTAATTTGCCAAGGGCATTTAGTTGGTCAATGATGGAGCTGGATCTGAGCCTGAGGGGACTGACTACAACTTCCACGGCGCTTAAGCAGGAAGTCAGGAGGGGACTGAGGAAGAAGCAGGGACTCTACCCAGGGCTTGACTGGACTGAGACCTGAGTGGCAGGTGGGCACTTGCCTGCTTGCTTAGGAGTGTGAGGGGCGACCCTCATGCCTACACAGCTTTGCAGAGAAGTGGGGAGAAGCCTCTGTCTGGGGTTAGCACCAAAGACTAAACATAAGGAGCATAGCATCCTGCCTTTCCAAGGACCCAGCATCCCTAGGAGGAATCTCGAATCTGAGTCTGTGCTAGGGCTGAGCCCTCAGGGACAGAGACAGGGCAGTGTATGTCCCTAGAGTGCTGAAGGTCGCACCCATTTCGTGTTCCTTTAAAGCCAAATTCTGGGCTAGAACTGGGATACTCTCTGTTGACTACTCAGTGACCCTTAAAGGTAGCAATAATCCAAAACCAGTACATGTCCTGAAATTCATGGGTAGGCATATTGGGGTACAGATGACTCCACCCCCACCACACACACGAAAGGTCCCTCTTTGCTAAGTCCTCCCTCACAGCCCAGCAAGGATTCCATAGCCAAGGATTCAGCTAAGGTGTCAAGGAGAGAAAGTCAAGAAAGTACCGATGGACAACTTATCGGCTCCCTCTTCTATTCATTCATTCACCAGAATTTTCTAGAACACCAACTAGACACTGTGCTAGGTACTGGTAATGCAGAAATTAAAGACCCTATCATCCATTCATTCTGAGTATGACAAGGAAGGCACAGAAACGTGCCATCATGGTATGGTATGCTCTTCCCTAGGGACTGATGTGCCAGGGACAATGGGAACAGAATTGCATCTAACCAGGGGATGAGGGAAGGCCTCCTGGAGGAGGCGGCACTGCCCTGTGAGTTGGAGCTAGCTAGGGAAAAAGGGAGAATGGACGGGAGGGGTTTACAGGTGGAGGGAGAGGCTCAAGCCAAGACTCAGAGACACAAGAGCAGGTAAAACATTCTGGGGAACCCTAGAGCTATTTGAGTCAGCTGGGAAGTCAGGTGATGGGCAGGGGAACTGAGAAATGAGCAACTTGATATCAAGCTAGGGATTTGAATTTGACCTTGACCTTGAAGGGCTACAAGGATCATATTTGGAGTTGTGTTTACAAAGTTGCGGTGTGGAGAGTATGGGGTTTCCATAGTCATCATCACCATATCTAACCATCAGTGAGATTAGCGGTGTTTAAGGCAAACAAAAAAGTCCAGTGAACAGTGGTTGAAGGGGAGGATGTTGACAGGCTGGTGAAGCTGGGGCCCCTGCCCACCTCTGCCATGCTCCCCAAGCTGTCTCTGTGCCAAGCTGGGCTCATTGAGGCCCAGAGTCATGTCCCTGCTTTGCCCCTCTTTCTCCAGTTCCAGGAGCTGCAGCTGGCGGCTGGCCGGCACGGGGATGACCTCAAACACACCAGGAATGAGATCTCAGAGCTGACCCGGGTCATCCAGAGACTGCGCTCAGAGATCGAGAATGTGAAGAAGCAGGTGAGGTTGGGCTCCTGACTCACCTCCAAAGGAGGCAAGAGCTTCTCTCTCTTTATTGTCCATCTCAGAACCCTGTTCTCATGGAGCTCCTGCTCTATCCGCCTCCACCTATTCACTCTCATTTGAAGTCTGGAAACACCTAAGGGTCTTTTCATAAAGTCTCAGGGCTCAGAACAATCAGCCTTCTGGTGCTTGTTTGAGGAGCTCCACCATCAGCTGGGTTCCTGGCCTAGGAAATGGGGCAGGACAGATGAGGGTCCAACCACCGTGAGCACAAGGAGGGTGAAGTGAGGCCCAGGTGCCTTAGAACTCAGGGGGAAATGCTACTTCCTGTCCCTTAGTGCTCCAACTTGGAGACAGCCATTGCTGACGCCGAGCAGAGGGGTGACTGTGCCCTTAAGGACGCCCGGGCCAAGCTGGACGAGCTGGAGGGCGCCCTGCAGCAGGCCAAGGAGGAGCTGGCCCGGATGATGCGTGAGCACCAGGAGCTCCTGAGCGTGAAGCTGGCCCTGGACATTGAGATTGCCACCTACCGCAAGCTGCTGGAGGGCGAGGAGAGCAGGTGAGGGGCAGCCTAGGGGCTGGAAGAACCTTTACCATCTTCCCTTTGACCCAGTCCCGAGTGTGGGTGCCAGGCTGCTGAGGGCTGGAGACACTTCTTGGCTCAACCGTGGACATAGTCTGGAGTGTTTACTCAGATAATGGGACAGCAATGTCCTTTGGCTCTTTGGGGAGAGTCTCAGCTTAGTGCTGCTGTGCCTTCAAGGCCTCTTACAAACTTGCATGTAATTCCATGTTAATAAAGAGACATTGGATCCCAAGTGCAGAGTCACTTGGCAGGCAGCAGTATCACGTCCCCCTCAATTAAATTGTTTTATTTTCATTATTTTTATTTTTACTGCTACTCCCCCCAATTGGTTAAGTAATATTGGTTTTCTATTTATCATGGCGATATACAACTTTTTTAAAAGAGAGAAATGCATTTCTGAGAAAAAACAGTCAGTTAAAAATACTAACCCAAGGGCAGTGTAAGCCGCACATGGCCACAGCAACAGTTAGAAGGGTAGTTCAAGAAGCACTGACACCTGAAAAACCCCGCAACAGAGAAGTTCCTGGTCCCAAGTCACATAGCTAGTCCGTCAGCGGCAGTTCCTGGTCCTAACATCTCCACCCGTGTGTTATAGAGGGAGGAGCTTCCCAGCAATACAGTTGGGTTCAAGAGAAGCCTTGAAGGAGGGGCCCTGGGAAGGATGTTGGTGTAGGGCCCAAGATCGCAGGCCCCCACGCCTCTGAAGTGGGAAGGGTAGATTGAGGAGGGAGGGAGATGCCTAGAGGCAGTAGGTGCGGGAACTCATGGAGGCCCAGCTGGTCTGGCTGATGACTTCCGGGCTAGGATTGAGGCAGTGGTGAGGGCAACCTGGAATTCCATGTGATGGAGACTTAGTTGTGTTTTCTCTCTGTGCAGGATGTCTGGAGAATATACCAATTCCGTGAGCATTTGTGAGTATATCTCTCAGGGAACATTTCTAGGTGATCAACAAACACAAAGGCAATGAGTTGGGACCCCTGTGGAATAGTCTGGGCTCTGCCTGGTGGCCATAATTATCACACACTCACCTCCCTTGCGGAAATGTGCTGCCTCCTCTCCCCCAGTTCAGAGCTGCTTCTTCCCCACACCGTGACACTGCACATTGACCCCTTTCCATTGAAATCTCACCCATGCTGGGATGAAATGTCCAACCCTACCCTGCTTCTGCCACCCCAACCCCAGCTTTCCTGCAGAGTCCCACTTCCCCTCTGGGAGCAGAGACCTACCCACTGACGAGCTGTGTGAGTCAGTTTTAATGCCGGCCCTACAGGGCTCAGTCCAGGCTCCTTCTAAAAGAGATGCTGGTTAAAAATCCCTACTTCAATCTATTAGGAAATTCTTTGAAAGAAAAAACATAAGAACGCAATCTAAAGTGAAATGCAAGAACAGGGCTTATCTGATGCTTGAGCTTCTTCTGTTCTTGAAGGTCTTGCTATGTCATTCTTTCCAGGAATGAGCAGGTGCCCAATTTGGGGGTCCTGTGGGGTCTGGGCTGTTTTCCTCATGCTTCAGCTGCTCAAGAATTGAGCATGTGTCACTAAACCAGAGTTCCCAGTGACTGAATTGTTGCTTAAGAGGGAGTCATTTAAGCTAGTTGGCACTGGGGGTTGGAAAGGACTCAAGGCCACCCCTGTCCAGGACACAGACTGATCACTTCTCTCTCCCTCCTTCACAGCGGTGATCAGCAGCTCCACTTCTGGGACAGCAGGCGCAGGGGCTGGCTTTGGGCTCAGTGGCACTAGCACCTATGGCTACCGGACCAGCTCTGTCGGCGGGGGCTATAGTGTGCTGCCTGGGGGCTGTGTCACTGGCAGTGGGAACTGTAGCCCCCGAGGGGAGGTCAAGACCAAACTGGGCAGTGCAAATGACTTCAAGGATGCCCCAGGGAAGACTTCAGTTCTGAGCTCACCCACCAAGAAAACCACCAGATAAAGTGGCAGACAGTCTGTTCCCAGCATCTGCCCTGCTAGCGTTTTCTCTGGACTCTCTTCTTCAGGAAGGTCCTCTGTCCTGTCTGTCACCATGTCCTTCTTGCTTTTCTTTGTTACCAACATCTCCTCCTTCTCTCTTACCTCTCTACCTTAGTTTTCTTAATCAGAATCCTGATTCTGGGCTGGAGTTGGCTCTCTCAATCCTTCTGCCTCCACACAGAGACCCCCTCAACTCAGCCCCTCCTTCCTGATGAGGACCTGGCCCTTTCTCTGCCTGCATGGCTCCTTGCAGAGGAAGGTTCTCTCTCAAGAGTGGCCCCAATTCTGCTATGCTATACACCCTGGTTAAGGTGGTCTCCCTGGGCACAGGAGACCTCAGGTGCATCGGTGCATAGTCCTGGAAGATTGGTCTCCTCTTACACCAGTGCCAGCTCAGGACAGGTGCCTGGTCACAGGTGAATTTGCTATGGTCACTGCCCATTATAGAGTTGGGCATTCCCTGTGAGGCTGGTCCTACCAATCAAGGGATCTGGGCTCTTAGTCTGTGAGTTATTGTCCTTGTTTGGGCTTCGTCTCCCTGCTTCCTGTATCCTACCAATAAACTTATGAAACTCTTGCAGGGTCAGGCTCCCTCTCTCTCCTGAGGGAAACCTCATCTCAGACCATGTCTGTTCTGTGTGTGGAATGGTCACCGAATGGGAACCAAGGGCACCTGAGGTCCCCTAATTCACAGAGCCCCAAAGCATCTTTTGATCAGAATGAAAGAGACCTTCCATGATTGCACTGACACGCAGAGTTCATCTGTACCTCACCCCCAGAAGATGAGCCTTCTAACTTGTGCTTCTCTCAATGTGGTCCAGTGAATGTGCAATCTTTAGAAATACTCAGGTTATCAGTGGGAGAAGGAGAAAACATTTGGTGGAAAGATTTAAAATTGGTCAAGAGGCAGCAGAAAGCATAACACTTGATATCTTTTTTATTCCCTGAGAAAAGGTCCAAAGATAGATTTCTCTTTCAAGTAAAGACTCAATTACTTTTGGTCCTTAGTTGAGTATGGGTGTATATATATGTGTGAGTGTGTGTGTGTGTGTGTGTGTGTGTGTACACATGTAATCTGGTAAGCATTTGAACACACACACATATGAGGTTTGATATATATAAATACACGTGCATGTGTGTGTGTCTGTGTGTGTGTGTAAGTAGAGGGCCATCTCTGTTATACTCACCACTTTGTTTTCAAAACACTTGCATGCCCAGAGGTGCCTCACAGGTCCCCAGGCTGAGATGATGCTGTCAGGGCGCACAAGCCAGCGAGAGGCCAGTACACATTCAGGTTGAGGCTGACAGGTTGCGCCCGACCAGGCTCCCTGTGGGTCCAGAAAGTCTACACTTCCAAGTCCAGAGCTTTGAATTTGGATTCAGACTTTGCAACTAACTGGTGATTAAGAGCAAAGCTATCAAACCTTTTGAGCCTCAACTCCTTAGCTACAACCAGGCAGAATCAGATCCCCAGATAGTTGCTAAAATGAGACAACACAAAAATGTCTTGTGCTATTCCTGACACATGTTGATGCTTAATAAATGTTAGTGGAAGCAGAAACTTGTCTTCTATCTTCTTGGTTCAAAAACTTGACTTAATGAGTTTGCTGCAAGAGATGTGTGACTGCTGGTAAAGCAGTTCACAAAATCCAAAGCAGAAAAGAGGCCATCTTCTAAGCAGTAATGTTCATTTCCCAAAGAACTGACTGGCAGAATAACCAGTCTCAGGAATAAACTCTTGGGGCTAGTGAAGGCCAGTTCAATAAATATTTTCTATTATGTGCCTGATATGTGTTATTCTGGGAATACAGTGATGAAGAAATTGGTCCACACCCTTATGAAGTCATACCATTGAAAAAGTAAACAACCATTTGCTGAATAGGTTATCTTTTCTCCAGTTAATGTTTTTGGCACCTTTTGTCTAGTATGAGGTGACTGTATTTATGTGGGTTTGTCTCTGTGTCTTCTATTCTGTTCCATTGGTTTATGGGTCTGTTTTGGTGCCAATATCATGCTGTTTTTATTACTATAGCTCTGTAGTATAGTTTGAGGCCTGGTATTGTGATGCCTCCTGCTTCCCTTTTCTTGCTAAGGATTGCTTTGGTTATTCTGGGTCTCATATTTTTCCAAATGTATTTAATGATTGTCTTTTCTAGTTCTATGAAGAAGGTCATTGGGAATTTAATAGGAATAGAATTAAATTTGCATAATGCTTTTGGTAGTGTGGCATTTTGACAATATTAATTCTGCCTATCTAGGAGCATAGGAGGTCTTTCCATCTTCTAAGGTCTTCTTCAATTTCTTTCTTTAGTGTTCTGTAGTTTTCATTGCAGAGATCTTTCACCTCTTTTGTTAGATTGATTTCCAAATATTTTATTCTTCCTTGAGGCTACTATGAATGGGGTAGTTTTCTTTATTTTTCTTTCAGGGGATTCATTACTGATGCATAGGAATGCGTTTGTTTTATGGGTATTGATTTTATATCCTGCTACTTTGCTGAATTCATTTATTAGTTCTAGAAGTTTTTTGGTGGAATTTTTTGGATCATCTAAATATAGAATCATGTCATTGGCAAACAGTGATAATTCAAGTTCTTTACCTATTTGTACACTTTTAATTTCTTTCTTCTGTCTAATTGCTCTGGCTAGAGTTTCAAGGACAATTATTGAATAGAAGTGGTGAAAAAGGACATCCTTGTTTTGTTCCAGGTTTTAGAGGGAGTGCTTTCAATTTGACCCAGCTCTCCCACTCCTTGGTTTATACCCAAAGGACTTAAAATCAGCAT
This sequence comes from Glaucomys volans, assembly GCA_020662805.1. Lineage (NCBI taxonomy): Eukaryota > Metazoa > Chordata > Mammalia > Rodentia > Sciuridae > Glaucomys > Glaucomys volans. The sequence continues at coordinate 37,071 of JAJEJO010048266.1, read as the reverse complement.
GATACAATGATGCAGCCACATCAATGTTTATAGCAGCTCAACTCACAATAGCTAAACTATGGAGCTGAGAATATCATGCTAAGCAAAATAAGCCAATCCCAAATAAACCAAAGGCCAAATGTCTTCTCTGATATGAGGATGCTAATTCACAATAGGGGGGTGGCTAGGGAAGAACAGAGTTACTTTATATTAGGTAGAGGGGAGTGAAGGAAGGGGTAGGGGTATAAGGGTAGCAAGGATAGCAGAGTGAAACAGACATTATTACCTCATGTACATATATGACTTCATGACTGATGTGATCCTACAATATGCACAATCAGAAAAATGAGAAATTAACTCCATTTATGTATGATCTATCAAACTGTATAAGTGCATCTACTGTCATGTACAACTAATTAAAATAAAAAAATTTAAAAAGTAAACAACCAACAACAACATCAGAAAGTAAACAGAATGTATGAAAAATGGTGGAATGAGACAGACATCATTACCCTATGTACATGTGTGATTAACAAGAATGATATGAATGTGCATCATGCACAACCATAGAAAGAAAATTTGTACCCCATATGTGTACAATGAATCAAAATGAAGTCTGTAAAAAAAAGATCAAGCTAAAAAAAAAGTAAACAGAACATAGAGAACAGAAATAAAAGAAGTTAGGCAGCACAGAGGGGAGTGAGGAAGGGCAGGGAAGGCTCACCGAGGAGGCAAGAGGGCTCATTTAGAGGTTTTATAGGCGTTTACTAGGTGAACAAGAGGGGAAAGTGGGTTTGGGGGCCAGAGGCACTTTGTTACTATTACAGGAGGTGGGAGGGAGCTCGGCAGGTGGTGACGGGGGGCTGCAGTGGTACCTGGGGTGGGAGAGAGTTGGCAGTGGCAGACTAGAGAGGACTTTTCTCATCTGCTAAGAGTTAATATTTTGTCCTACGGAACTTGAGGGAGACTTGACACCGTGGCTGTCAGATGTGCCCTGAGTCAGGGAACTCTGCCACTCACTGACCCTGTGACTAAGGCAGGATCTTCTGCGCCTCGTTCCCCTCCTCTCTAACAGGGGTTAATAGTTTTAGTTACCTCATAAAGTTGTCACAAGAATTACACTGTAAAATGATGTTTGAGGATTATTTAGTTCAGTGCCTGGGACTTAGTAACGGCTCCATGAGTGGTTGCTCTCAGCATGATAAGGTCTTGACTATTCTTTCAAGAAACTTGAGGGCTGGGGTTGTGGCTCAGTGGTGTAGCGCTTGCCTAGCATGTGTGAGGCACTGAGTTTGATCCTCAGCACCACATAAAAATAAATGAATAAAATAAAGGTCCATCAACTACCAAAAATAAAAAAAAATTAAAAAAAGAAATGAGTGAAAAGAGAAGCAGAGGAGGTCTAACAGACAGCAAAAGATTGGTGAACATGAACTGGATGAAGGCCATTGGTTATTTTTTTATTTATTTATTTAATTTTGATTCATTGAACACGAATGGAGTACAGCTATTGTTTCTCTGGTTGTATACAAAGTAGAATCACACCATCTGTGCATTCATACATGTACACAGGGCAATGATGTCTGTCTTACATTCTGTTATTATTACCCCCCCTACCCCGACCCCACCCCTCCCTTAC